>JBBPBX010005869.1:58162-70494 GCA_038048925.1 Garcialebias charrua
TGTCACATGGCATAAATATGTGTTATTAATCACCCATATAAATCTGACTGATTAAAAACATTGTTTTCCTTATAAAATTAAGTGTCAAAAATCATGAAAATACATGATTTTGCCTTGCTCTAGAACGCTGGGGGCGTGTCGCACGTGGGCGTGGTTTCAGCGCAGTACTGCGCCATGTCCAGCCCCCTTCAGAGCTGAGCTGTGTGGGGAGGCATACGGGGGAAGCAGAGATCCACCTGCTCTGTTTTTATCTGAGTTCTGGCTTCCAGCAGCTCCTTTTTCCAAGAGTTACGCTGTTTTTAGTGCACTAACAACTCTGGTTATGTTTTTAAAGTTGAGGACACATAACTCCGCTGTTATAATCAGCGCTATTTTTAGAAGATGAGCGGACTCGCGGTCCGACCCGGTCACATCGCATGCGGGGTCTGATCGCCTCTCACTCACACACACACACACACGCGCGCGCGCGACCCGGTCACATGCATGCGGGGTCTGATCGCCACACACACGCGCGCGCGCGCGCGGGGGGGGGGGGCGGAGGTGCGCGGAGGTGCAGGTGGCATGTGGTCGCTCCAGCAGCACGCCAGTACTGGAGGGAGACGGTCGGTAGCGAGTGAACGGCTCCACCGAAGAACGCATTTATAACGGCTGGAGCTGCAGGGGGTGGGGCTTGTGACCGCGTGACGAAACGCGGTCACATTTAAACCACGCCTAAAAAATCCTGAAAGAGAAATGTGTTTATACACAGTTTGATCTATAACTCCAAAATTAATTGAGCTACAATTTTGAGACTTTTTACTCATTTACAAGATTACAATTACGACATTTATAATGTTTATTGAAGAAAATGTTGAAATTCACTTTACACGGTCTTTAAAGTGCCTGAGACATAATTGTTTAAACAAATATACATGCATATTTGGAAAGATAACATTAATGCAAAATAATTTTCACGTTGCTGAGATGACCCGTTATTGACATATTCTCTTGTGCATTAACAGGAAGTGATGTCAAAGGGGAACACCTGCATGTAAACAGAGCATCACTACCATGGCTAACAGTGTAGACAGCAGAGTACAGTATATCAGTTGTAACATAATAATAATAATAATAATTAATTCAATTTATAACGCACTTTTCATTACTGAAAATCTCAAAGTGCTACACATATATTGAATGCTACATTCATAAACCGGTGGCGGCAGACTACCATGCAAGGTGCTTTCCAGTCCTACCGGATAATGATCCAGCAGAACTGATCCAGAGTTCCTTAAGTGCCCCAGAAGCTCGTCAGCCAGGATCAGGATCAGCTGTGGTGGTCTGGCCACCCTGAGGCTGCAAAGATGTGGTTCCAAGAACCACTGGAATCCTACAGGAAGTTCCTCTTTTTAAAGAGTTCCCCTTTCATGTCACTTCCTGTTTCCCTTTGGCTGCACTAAGTAAACAAATACATTCCAATAAAGTGACAATGATAAATTCATGTAAATTAAAGCTGCACTATGTAACTTTGTAGTGCAGTCTGTAACTTTTCTAACAATATATTTTTAACATATTTCTTCACTCTGTCACTATCTACTGACAGACTGATGTTAGACAAAGTAATCTCTGAAAAAAACTATAGTCCCCTTGCTTCTCTATCAGCATTTATAAAAACACTAAAAACACAGAGTGACCCGCCGTTAACCAGCCAATAAAAACAGAGTTTGTAACCAGCCAATAAAAACAGAGCTTGAATTTGAATTTCAGCAGAGCCATATATGGCTCTGAGGGGGAGGGATCAGAATGTTTTGCCTGTTGAAAATATTTCTAAGTTCTGCGCTCTACAGAAAGTTACACATAGCACCTTTAAGCTAAATATTTTAAATAACGTGTTTTCTTCCATTTTTTGTTCATTGCATGTCACAAGCCACCCCCAACATCTTCACTTCAATCTTCTACGGATTAGGTTACAAAGGTAAGAGGTCCAGTGGAGAATCCCAGAAGCACCTCCTGGGGGACCCCAAGGCATTCCCAGACCAGAGAGGATGAATAACCCATCCAGCGAGTTCTGGGTCTGCTCGGGGTGGTGCAGGCACAAACATCCTTCAAAGGGGAGTGTCTAGGAGGCATCTCAATCAGATGGAGCACCTCGGCTGACTTGTTTCAATGCTGAGGAGCAGCGGCTCTACTCTGAGTTCCCCCAGATGATGGAGGTCTGCCACTATATGAAGGCAGCTCATTTCTGCTGCTGGCATCCAGGACGTCATCCAGAAAGGCAGCGTATTAAATTAAAAAAGGTTTTAAAACATCATCATCAGATTCTTCAGCTGCAGAAAGACACGATTTATCACGAGGAAAAGAAAACATGATACCAATTCAATTTCAGTTCAGTTTATTTAAACAGTATATCAACAAGTCACAACAGAAGTCGTCCCAGGCACTGAACAGAAACATTTATACATGTATTTAAAAATAATAATTTAACATTATTTATCGGAGCAGTCTGCTTTGAGTTTAACTCCAGAACTCTCATCTTGAACAAGCATGAAGGCAACAGTGGAAAGGAAAAACTCCCTCGTGAGGTAGAAACTTTTAGCAGAACCAGGCTCAGGACAAGCGGCCTTCTGGCTGGGTTTGAGAGTAACAGATACACAATGGCAGGTCAAGAATCACATGTTAAGATAGAAATGGTATCAAATGAAAACTATTCAATTTTAACAATTCATTTAAAGAAATGAGGTCAGTTTGTCCTAGTAGTCTAAGTCTATAGCAGCATAACAAGACAACCCTAACTATAGGATTTATTTAAAAAAAGAAAGTCTTAAAACTGGACAATGTGTCAGCCTCATGGACAGAAACTGGAAGTTGGTTCCACAAGAGAGGAGCCTGACAACTGAAAGATCTTCCTCCCATTCTGAAAACTCTAGGAACCACAAGTAAACCTGCAGTCTGAGAGTGAAGTGCTCTGTTTGGAACATGTGGAAAAATAAGGAACCAGGGATCAAGGAAACCAAGACTTAACTGAAAAAATATTTAACAATTACATACGCTTTTATACTGAAAACCATGTGAGTAGGGTGAACTCAGTTCTTTAGCTTTTTCAGGAATGAACCTTTTTATCTCAGGGTCAAACTGTGCACTGCTCTTCATGTCGACTGGACGTGACAAATGACAAGACACAGAGTCGTTTCATTTTAGGTCATGTGACTGAAATCAAAATTACATCTCTGTTCCTTTAAGCTGAAAGTTTCTTGTTTCTGCTTTAACCTTCTTTATTTTATTTTATTTTTATTTCTGCAATGCTTTGAGTTTCTGCAGTTTAACTTTTAGAGTGTGTTTCCCACCAACGAAACAAGTGTTTGAACAATTTAAAATCTGAAATCCCCCACCTCCACCTGATAATTTACTGTTAAACTCAAACACAACACACACACACACACACACACACACACGCACACNACACACACACACACACACACACACGTCTCTCTCCTGTCAACTTAATTTGCCTCCAACAAGGGAAACGGGCACGCCCTCCTCTAATGAGAGCAAATCTCTGCCTTTTCTCTCCTCCGTCTTTCAGTTTTTTCTTCATTCTCTCCATCTACTCACCCACGACTCCCCCGAGCTTTTACTTCCTGCCTTTTGATATTGTAGCCATCTCACTCATGCCACCAATTAGTGACATAATGGAGCAGCAGGCCGCTGCCGGCTGACTGCTCGGACTTCAGCGATCCACAGCTGCTGAAGGAGCGAACGTAAAGCCAGGGGAAAGAGTGGTGGAGAAGTTGGTGGAGCAGCCAAGAGCGGGAATTAAAACAAATAAACACACAAACGGTCGTTTATTAGACACCTGCTCGTTAATGAAGATCAACTCCTATCTGATTGGCTGGTTCCCATTTTTAAGAACAAGGGTGATGTACAGAGTTGTAGCAACTACAGGGGAATTAAGTTGATGAGCCACACAATGAAGATCTGGGAGAGAGTTGTGGAAGGAAGACTTAGACAAGAGGTGACTATCTGTGAGCAGCAGTATGGTTTCATGCCAAGAAAGAGCACCACAGATGCCATCTTTGCTTTGAGGATGTTGATAGAGAAGTACAGAGAGGGTCAGAAAGAACTCCATTGTGTGTTTGTGGATTTAGAAAAAGCATATGACAGGGTGCCAAGAGAGGAGGTGTGGTATTGCATGAGGAAATCTGGAGTGGCAGAAAAGTATGTTAGACTGGTACAGGACATGTATGAGGACAGCAGGACAGTGGTGAGATGTGCTGTAGGAGTGACAGATAGCTTCAAGGTGGAGGTGGGATTGCATCAAGGATCGGCTCTGAGCCCCTTCTTGTTTGCTCTGGTGATGGACCGACTAACAGATGAGGTCAGGCAGGAATCCCCATGGACTATGATGTTTGCAGATGACATTGTGATCTGTGGTGAGAACAGGGAACAGGTGGAAGAGAACTTGGAGAGGTGGAGGTATGTCACTTGAAAGAAGAGGAATGAAAGTCAGCCGTAGTAAGACAGAGTACATGTGTGTGAATGAGAGGGAGGCGGTGGAACAGTGAGGCTACAAGGATCAGAGGTCACAAAGGTGCAGGACTTCAAGTACTTGGGGTCCACTGTCCAGGAAAATGGGGAATGTGGTAAAGAGGTGAAGAAGAGAGTCCAGGCAGGATGGAGTGGATGGAGAAAAGTTTCAGGAGTGATTTGTGACAAAAAGGTGTCAGCAAAGGTCAAAGGAAAAGTTTACAAGACAGTGGTGAGACCAGCTATGTTGTATGGTCTGGAGACAGAGACATGGACAAAAAGACAGGAGAAAGAACTGGAAGTAGCAGAAATGAAGATGCTGAGGTTCTCCTTAGGAGTGACAAGGATGGATAAGATCAGGAATGAGATCATCAGAGGTACAGCACATGTTGAACAACTGGGAGATAAAGTTAGGGAGGCCAGACTGAGATGGTTTGGACATGTCCAGAGGAGGGACAGTGGGTATATTGGTAGAAGGATGTTAGAAATGCAGCTGCCAGGAAAAAGACAAAGAGGGAGACCAAAGAGGAGATATATGGATGCAGTTAGAGAGGACATGGAGGTAGTTGGAGTGAGGACAGAGGATGCAGAGGACAGAGTGAGGTGGAGGAGGATGACTCGCTGTGGCGACTCCTGAAAAGGGAAAATCCGAAAGAAGAAGAAGATCTCCTATCTGATTGGCAGGGCCGACCTATGCTGTGAGAATCCTGCAAAATGAACCAGAGGATGCTTCAGAACTTGTCTCAATTTAGTTTCCATGAAATGTGAGACAGACAACTCTGGGAGTTTAGTAGCCTGGTTAAAACCAGACCCTTGTCCTTCACTTCGCTTCGTACTAGGGTCTGGACTTTCTCCATTGAGAAACGATTCTTGCTGGAGGCGTGGCCTCTGCCTGAGGAACAAAACCATTGGATCTTAGAAAAATTTTGAACAGGGAAAAGCATTCTGCTCCCTCCCCCTCAGAGCTCTGCCGAACTTGACATCTGCTCCGCCTCCTGCTGCATTTTCTCTCGCTGCCTGCATATTCTGTGTTTATATGTTAATAAAACGTTTGAAAAAAATTAAATAAAACCATGTAGCGCTGGTCCAGCACACCAGAAGACCAGAAAATATGCAGGGACTCGGGCAGCAACGTAAAACCCTAGTTTAATTCTCTCGTGACAACCTGAGTCATTTCCTTATTCTTTGCACTCAGCGGAGAGAGAGGAGGAGGAGGAGGAGGGAGGAAAAAACAAAATAAAACTCCAGATAAGGGATTAAGAAGGGGAATTTAACACATTTGTGTCACATATAAAACAGTCCTGCATCGCTTTGCATCGCTTTGAATGAGAACATGCGGCTGCTCGCTGGCTGCGCTGGGACAGGTGGGGGCGTGGGTTAGGGGCCAAAAACTCCGCCCCTTCTGTTCTCTGATTGGTCCGGTCAAAAATCAGCCGGAGAAATCGTTGTCTATGGGAGAAGTCCCAGACCCAGCAGTGAAGGGAAATGAGAATTGAGCGGAGCTGCGTAGGAATGGCGAGGGCCAGGCTAGGAGTTTAGAAACCCATTAAATAAAACTGTGACTGACTGGAGAGAAAAAAAGAAAATAAATTGCATTTGAACTGAGGTGCAGTTAATACGATACATGTGTAAATTGCAAGAACAAACAATTCAATTCAGTTTGTTTTTGTAGCTCCAAGTCACAACAGAAGTCTCAGTTCACTGAAACAGTCACGCACATTATAAAAGACAATCAGTAAAAGTTATTTATCTAAAGAAGCAGTAGATTGTGTTGAATCTTCACTTCGTCACAGTCTCCCATCCTGAGCAAGAACAAAGGAGACAGTGGAAAGAAAAACTCCCTTTAACAGGAAGAAACCTCCAGAAGGAACAGGCTCAGGACGAGCGAACATCTGCTTCAACCAGCTGAGCCGAAGTAGAAACAGACAGAAGGACAGGTCCAGGTGTACTTTCTATGGTCCAGGTGTACTTTCTATAGTCCAGGTGTACTTTCTATGGTCCAGGTGTACTTTCTATAGTCCAGGTGTACTTTCTATAGTCCAGGTGTACTTTCTATAGTCCAGGTGTACTTTCTATAGTCCAGGTGTACTTTCTATGGTCCAGGTGTACTTTCTATAGTCCAGGTGTACTTTCTATAGTCCAGGTGTACTTTCTATGGTCCAGGTGTACTTTCTATAGTCCAGGTGTACTTTCTATAGTCCAGGTGTACTTTCTATAGTCCAGGTGTACTTTCTATAGTCCAGGTGTACTTTCTATAGTCCAGGTGTACTTTCTATGGTCCAGGTGTACTTTCTATGGTCCAGGTGTACTTTCTATGGTCCAGGTGTACTTTCTATGGTCCAGGTGTACTTTCTATGGTCCAGGTGTACTTTCTATGGTCCAGGTGTACTTTCTATGGTCCAGGTGTACTTTCTATGGTCCAGGTGTACTTTCTATGGTCCAGGTGTACTTTCTATGGTCCAGGTGTACTTTCTATAGTCCAGGTGTACTTTCTATGTCCAGGTGTACTTTCTATAGTCCAGGTGTACTTTCTATGGTCCAGGTGTACTTTCTATAGTCCAGGTGTACTTTCTATGGTCCAGGTGTACTTTCTATAGTCCAGGTGTACTTTTTATGGTCCAGGAGTACTTTCAATAGTCCAGGTGTACTTTCTATGGTCCAGGTGTACTTTCTATAGTCCAGCTGTACTTTCTATGGTCCAGGTGTACTTTCTATAGTCCAGGTGTACTTTCTATAGAGTCTATAGAACGTACACCTGGACTATAGAAAGTACAGCTGGACTATAGAAAGTACACCTGGACTGTAGAAAGTACACATGGTCTATAGTATAGATCATGTGTACTTTCTACAGTCCAAGTGTACTTTCTATAGTCCAGGTGAACTTTCTATATTCCAGGTGTACTTTCTATAGTCCAGGTGTACTTTCTATAGTCCAGGTGTACTTTGTATAGTCCAGGTGTACTTTCTATGGTCCAGGTGTAGTTTCTATAGTCCAGGTGTACTTTGTATGGTCCAGGTGTACTTTCTATGGTCCAGGTGTACTTTCTATAGTCCAGGCGTACTTTACAGGTGTAATTTCTATGGTACAGGTGTACTTTCTATAGTCCAGGTGTACTTCTATGGTCAATGTGTACTTTCTATAGTCCAAGTGTGCTTTGTATATTCCAGGTGTACTTTATATGGTCCAGATGTACTTTCTATGGTCTAGGTGTACTTTTTATAGTCCAGGTGTACTTTGTATGGTCCAGGTGTACTTTGTATGGTCCAGGTGTACTTTCTATAGTCCAGGTGTACTTTCTATAGTCTAGGTAGACTTTCTATAGTCCAGGTAGACTTTCTATAGTCCAGGTGTACTTTCTATAGTCCAGGTGTACTTTCTATAGTCCAGGTGTACTTTCCATAATCCATGTGTATTTTTTATAATCCAGGTCTACTTTTTATGGTCCAGGTCTACTTTTTACTTTCTATTGTCCAGGTGTACTTTCTATAGTCCAGGTGTACTTTCTATAGTCCAGGTGTACTTTCTATAGTCCAGGTGTACTTTCTATAGTCCAGGTGTACTTTCTATAGTCCAGGTGTACTTTCTATAGTCCAGGTGTACTTTCTATAGTCCAGGTGTACTTTCTATAGTCCAGGTGTACTTTCTATAGTCCAGGTGTACTTTCTATAGTCCAGGTGTACTTTCTATAGTCCAGGTGTACTTTCTATAGTCCAGGTGTACTTTCTATAGTCCAGGTGTACTTTCTATAGTCCAGGTGTACTTTCTATAGTCCAGGTGTACTTTCTATAGTCCAGGTGTACTTTCTATAGTCCAGGTGTACTTTCTATAGTCCAGGTGTACTTTCTATAGTCCAGGTGTACTTTCTATAGTCCAGGTGTACTTTCTATAGTCCAGGTGTACTTTCTATAGTCCAGGTGTACTTTCTATAGTCCAGGTGTACTTTCTATAGTCCAGGTGTACTTTCTATAGTCCAGGTGTACTTTCTATAGTCCAGGTGTACTTTCTATAGTCCAGGTGTACTTTCTATAGTCCAGGTGTACTTTCTATAGTCCAGGTGTACTTTCTATAGTCCAGGTGTACTTTCTATAGTCCAGGTGTACTTTCTATAGTCCAGGTGTACTTTCTATAGTCCAGGTGTACTTTCTATAGTCCAGGTGTACTTTCTATAGTCCAGGTGTACTTTCTATAGTCCAGGTGTACTTTCTATAGTCCAGGTGTACTTTCTATAGTCCAGGTGTACTTTCTATAGTCCAGGTGTACTTTCTATAGTCCAGGTGTACTTTCTATAGTCCAGGTGTACTTTCTATAGTCCAGGTGTACTTTCTATAGTCCAGGTGTACTTTCTATAGTCCAGGTGTACTTTCTATAGTCCAGGTGTACTTTCTATGGTCCAGGTGTACTTTCTATAGTCCAGGTGTACTTTCTATAGTCCAGGTGTACTTTGTATAGGCCAGGTGCACTTTATATGGTCTAGGTGTACTTTCTATGGTCCAGGCGTACTTTCTATAGTCCAAGTGTACTTTCTATAGTCCAGGTTTACTTTCTATAGACCAGGTGTACTTTCTATAGACCAAGTGCACTTTCTATAGTCCAGGTGTACTTTCTATGGTCGAGGTGTACTTTATATGGTCCAGGTGTACTTTGTATAGTCCAGGTGTACTTTATATTGTCCAGGTGTACTTTCTATGGTCCAGGTGTACTTTCTATAGTCCAAGTGTACTTTGTGTGGTCCAGGTGTACTTTCTATGGTCCAGGTGTACTTTCTATAGTCCAGACGTGCATTCCAGGTGTAATTTCTATGGTCCAGGTGTACTTTCTATAGTTCAGGTGTACTTTCTATAGTCCAGGTGTACTTTCTATAGTCCAGGTGTACTTTCCATGGTCCAGGTGTACTTTTTATGGTCCAGGTATACTTTTTATGGTCCAGGTGTACTTTCTCTAGTCCAGGTGTACTTTTTATGGTCCAGGTGTACTTTCTATGGTCCAGGTGTACTTTCTATAGTCCAGGTGTACTTTTTATGGTCCAGGTGTACTTTCTATGGTCCAGGTGTACTTTCTATGGTCCAGGTGTACTTTCTATAGTCCAGGTGTACTTTCTATGGTCCAGGTGTACTTTCTATGGTCCAGGTGTACTTTCTATGGTCCAGGTGTACTTTCTATAGTCCAGGTGTACTTTCTATGGTCCAGGTGTACTTTATATAGTCCAGGTGCACTTTTTATGGTCCAGGAGTACTTTCAATAGTCCAGGTGTACTTTCTATGGTCCAGGTGTACTTTCTATAGTCCAGCTGTACTTTCTATGGTCCAGGTGTACTTTCTATAGTCCAGGTGTACTTTCTATAGAACGTACACCTGGACTATAGAAAGTACAGCTGGACTATAGAAAGTACACCTGGACTGTAGAAAGTACACATGGTCTATAGTATAGATCATGTGTACTTTCTACAGTCCAAGTGTACTTTCTATAGTCCAGGTGTACTTTCTATAGTCCAGGTGTACTTTGTATAGTCCAGGTGTACTTTCTATGGTCCAGGTGTAGTTTCTATAGTCCAGGTGTACTTTGTATGGTCCAGGTGTACTTTCTATGGTCCAGGTGTACTTTCTATAGTCCAGGCGTACTTTACAAGTGTAATTTCTATGGTACAGGTGTACTTTCTATAGTCCAGGTGTACTTCTATGGTCAATGTGTACTTTCTATAGTCCAAGTGTGCTTTGTATATTCCAGGTGTACTTTATATGGTCCAGATGTACTTTCTATGGTCTAGGTGTACTTTTTATAGTCCAGGTGTACTTTGTATGGTCCAGGTGTACTTTGTATGGTCCAGGTGTACTTTCTATAGTCCAGGTGTACTTTCTATAGTCTAGGTAGACTTTCTATAGTCCAGGTAGACTTTCTATAGTCCAGGTGTACTTTCTATAGCCCAGGTGTACTTTCTATAGTCCAGGTGTACTTTCTATAGTCCAGGTGTACTTTCCATAATCCATGTGTATTTTTTATAATCCAGGTCTACTTTTTATGGTCCAGGTGTACTTTCTATAGTCCAGGTGTACTTTCTATAGTCCAGGTGTACTTTCTATAGTCCAGGTGTACTTTCTATAGTCCAGGTGTACTTTCTATAGTCCAGGTGTACTTTCTATAGTCCAGGTGTACTTTCTATAGTCCAGGTGTACTTTCTATAGTCCAGGTGTACTTTCTATAGTCCAGGTGTACTTTCTATAGTCCAGGTGTACTTTCTATAGTCCAGGTGTACTTTCTATAGTCCAGGTGTACTTTCTATAGTCCAGGTGTACTTTCTATAGTCCAGGTGTACTTTCTATAGTCCAGGTGTACTTTCTATAGTCCAGGTGTACTTTCTATAGTCCAGGTGTACTTTCTATAGTCCAGGTGTACTTTCTATAGTCCAGGTGTACTTTCTATAGTCCAGGTGTACTTTCTATAGTCCAGGTGTACTTTCTATAGTCCAGGTGTACTTTCTATAGTCCAGGTGTACTTTCTATAGTCCAGGTGTACTTTCTATAGTCCAGGTGTACTTTCTATAGTCCAGGTGTACTTTCTATAGTCCAGGTGTACTTTCTATAGTCCAGGTGTACTTTCTATAGTCCAGGTGTACTTTCTATAGTCCAGGTGTACTTTCTATAGTCCAGGTGTACTTTCTATAGTCCAGGTGTACTTTCTATAGTCCAGGTGTACTTTCTATAGTCCAGGTGTACTTTCTATAGTCCAGGTGTACTTTCTATAGTCCAGGTGTACTTTCTATAGTCCAGGTGTACTTTCTATAGTCCAGGTGTACTTTCTATAGTCCAGGTGTACTTTCTATAGTCCAGGTGTACTTTCTATAGTCCAGGTGTACTTTCTATAGTCCAGGTGTACTTTCTATAGTCCAGGTGTACTTTCTATAGTCCAGGTGTACTTTCTATAGTCCAGGTGTACTTTCTATAGTCCAGGTGTACTTTCTATAGTCCAGGTGTACTTTCTATAGTCCAGGTGTACTTTCTATAGTCCAGGTGTACTTTCTATAGTCCAGGTGTACTTTCTATAGTCCAGGTGTACTTTCTATAGTCCAGGTGTACTTTCTATAGTCCAGGTGTACTTTCTATAGTCCAGGTGTACTTTCTATAGTCCAGGTGTACTTTCTATAGTCCAGGTGTACTTTCTATAGTCCAGGTGTACTTTCTATAGTCCAGGTGTACTTTCTATAGTCCAGGTGTACTTTCTATAGTCCAGGTGTACTTTCTATAGTCCAGGTGTACTTTCTATAGTCCAGGTGTACTTTCTATAGTCCAGGTGTACTTTCTATAGTCCAGGTGTACTTTCTATAGTCCAGGTGTACTTTCTATAGTCCAGGTGTACTTTCTATAGTCCAGGTGTACTTTCTATAGTCCAGGTGTACTTTCTATAGTCCAGGTGTACTTTCTATGGTCCAGGTGTACTTTCTATGTCCAGGTGTACTTTCTATAGTCCAGGTGTACTTTCTATAGTCCAGGTGTACTTTCTATGGTCCAGGTGTACTTTCTATGGTCCAGGTGTACTTTCTATAGTCCAGGGGCCTCATGTATCAAAAACCTGCGTGGATTTCCTACTGAAAAGTGACGTACGGTGAAATCCAGAAAAGTGTCTACGCACAAAAAGATCCAGATTTATCAAACTGTGCGTACACCTGAATCCACGCACATTCCTTTTGTACATCACAATTGACGTGGAACTGAGCGCACGTGAGACACCTCCCCTGACACGCCTACATTTACATATGTTAAACAGATGCAAATTACTTCCTGCATGTGTGAAGGACATGTTTGTTTGATCCCTGCGCGATCAGAAATGATTTCTA
>JBBPBX010005870.1:20176-45226 GCA_038048925.1 Garcialebias charrua
TGTTGTAATGAACTGCTTTGCTGATAGAATATCTACAGTGGGCTGTAAAACTATTACCGTTATTTTATTACCTGGAATTCATACGGATTTTATTTTATAATAGTAACAAACCTAAGAAAAAATAACTATTATATAAAACTACGGTAAATAGCACAAGCTGCTTCCATTAAAGGTTCAACCATTCTCTTCAGAAGTCACAATTACCCGTATTTTCCGATGTATAGGTCACACCTTTTTATGTTTTTTTTCAAGGCCTGCGACCCATACACCGGTGCAACCTATATATGGCTTATCACTTTCGGCGAAACACATTTTTAAATCCAGCTCATTTCACAATTACGTTCATTTATTAAGGAAAAGTTCAGCTCAGACATATTTGCTATAATTTTTATCAAACAAATAATTGTTTTTAAGTGTTAATCTTCTTAAAAGCCTTGCTGTGCGCTCCTGTGGCAGACATTTGCAGCAGAGCTAAACGTAGGTGCGACCTATCTAGGGATTTTTTTTCCAATCTATTGGTGATAATTGGACAATGCGACCTATACACCGGTGCGACCTATACACCAGAAAATACGGTAGTTAAATAAGCTCTAAGTGTGAGCAATTTACGTGTCAAATGATCTCAAATTTTTTATACGGTCCACATGTTCAGGTGACTTAACGCAAACAGCTAATCACATGCAGCAACTCCGTGTTCGTGTTGTCAACTCAAGTTCAAAATGGGAAACAATATGGAGGCAAATTTCACAATTTCATACAAGATTTGTATGTGCACAAAATTTCCAATAGTCACGTAAATCTGGTAATGCTCGGATATCCCAGCTCTTCACCAGCCTTGAATGCATCATCTCATTTGTGAATCTGGTGCAGTAAGATCATCTCAAATCTTTCTAAGCACAAGCAAGCTGATTCGTGCACATTTTCCCATTTGTGAACTGTTGTACACATGCAAATGTTGTTCTACGACTTTGTGTATCTTTCTGAGACCATATGACTTTCATAAAAGAAGAGATTTAAGTGACTTTTTAGTGTGGTTTATGGTGCCAGACAGTCTGGTCTGACAATTTCAGAAACTGCTGGATATTTTATACACATCTGTAGGGTTTCATGAAAACTGTTCAAAAAAAGAAAATATCCAGTGAGTGGAACTTGGGTGGACAAAAAAAAAAAGCTTTAAGATGAGTGAAGAGATGACTGACCTGCAGTCAGCGTGCCAATCACTGCTCCTTCAAAACTTATATATGTGGCATTGTCCTGTGTGATAAAACTGACCGTGGCCTTTTATTGTGGGCAGCCTAACTGTGCAACAATCATGCTGTCTAATCATCATCTTGATATGCCACACCTGAGGTGGATGGATTATCTCTGCAAAGGAGAAGTGCTCAGTCACTAATGCATTTGTGAACAATATTTGAGAGTAAAAGGCTTTTTGTGTACGTAGAATAAGTCTTTATAGACGTTTGAGTTCAGCTCATGGAGAATGGGAACAAAAACAACTTTTTATATTTTTGTTCAGTCTATTTAAAAAATAAAACACTGGGACACCATGGGGACATTTTGCAGGTTAAAAAAAAGGTAATTGTTCTCATAAGATTGCCCTTATGGAGGGTTTATTAATCCTTAGCAGCAACAACTCTTTTGCATCTGATAGTTTCTACAGCTCTGGTTAAAAAAAAATACATCCCAGTGCATGCTGGTCCTTTACCTGTCCACATACTAAGTTTCCAAACATATTTTTCTGGACTCTAAATAAAAATAAATAAAATACTCAGGACAGCATGGGTGCCTCAGTTGGTAGAGCTGTTGCCGCTACGGTAATTGAGAAGGTCGCTGGTTCAAATCCCGGCCCAGAACCTTTCTGGGTGGAGTTTGTCTGTTCTCTTTGAGCATAATAATAATAATAATAATGAATTCCATTTATAATGCACTTTTCATTAATAAAAATCTCAAAGTGTAATAAAGCAAAGATCAAAATAAAACAAGTGATAAAATCAAATAAAATCAATAATAATATCGACTAAGATCAAAGATAAAATCATGTGGATGCAGATTAGGCTTGCTTAAAAAAACAAGTGATAAAATCAAGTAAAATCAATAATGATATCAGCTAAGATCAAAGATAAAATCATGTGGAGGCAGAATAGGCTTGCTTAAAAAGAAAGGTCTTTATGCTGCTTTTAAAGTCAACCAGTGACTGTGGAGCTCTCAGGTCGTCAGGGAGGGAGTTCCACAGGCGGGGGGCAGCCACACAGAATGCTCGGTCTCCCATGGTCCTCAACTTGGTCCGAGGAATATGAAGGAAATTACTGTTCTGTGAACGTAGAGACCGGGTGGATGAATATGGTGCAAGAATGTCCTTTAGATAGTGTATATCTATAAGGTATAGCATGTGTGTGTTTTCTCCGGGTACTCCAGTTTCCTCCCACAGATCAAAATCATGCATGTTAGGCTGAATGGTAACTGTAGGAGCCATATAAAGGATTTAAGTTTAAAAGAAATGTTTATTTTGTTGCCTGAATTGATTCTGTGAGTTACAGCCAGGTTCTATTGTTTGAAGAAAAATAAGCATTTGGAATTGTATGCTGTTGAAGCTTATGACGTGGTGCCTTCTGATTGGCTGTTGAAATGGGTATAAATAGGACGTAAGCATTCGTTTATTCAGTAGAAGTCTGGCACCCGAAGAGTAACACAGTCTTTTGACCGTCACTTTCTATTTGTTTTGAATCTGTATGCCTTTTTTGTGTATAGATTTTTATTAAGTTCAGTAAAGACACAAATATAATCGCTGGATTCAAGACCTCCTTTTTTGAAGAAATGTGTCGCGTATGAAAGAGCTTGAAGGGGCTAGACTAGTGAGAGCTTCTGCACTTACATCAAGTCAAAAGACTGAACATAGTCAAAGACTGAACATCAAGTCAAAAGACTGAACATCAAGTCAAAAGAACTCTCATTCAGGACTCTTTCAAGACCAAGACAGAAAGGAAAGAGGACTTAGGACAATCTGAGAGTCGACTCCATCAAGGACCTTGCCGGAGTTGAAAAATAAAAGCTGCGAGCGCCGCCGTTGAGAGCAACAGAAACTTCAGGTTGGTTGCTAAGCAACAAAAAACGGTTGGTTGTTAAGCTAACAGGCGAACGGAGCCAGCATCTCCATTAACTCTGTGAACTGTGAAACAGAAATCCTACACATAAAGGAACTCTTTCACACACGTTTGTGTGATCGTTTTAGAAGAGTTAGAAGCTGTGGAAGCTCACAGTTTGTGTGTAAAGATTTAAAAGTAAAGTAAACGGGAAAAGATGTCAGACGTTGGTGAAGTTGCGGCCGTTGGCCAGAAGAGGGAGCCAAAGCCCACAGAACAAGCTGTTGATGAGAAACTCATGAGATTAAAAGTAGCCAGAAGAGGAAAACTTTCACAGTTGACAAAAGAGAAGAATAACATTGAAAGATTGAAACAAAATGAATGCAATATTGATTTTATAGATGAAGAATCTTTACCAAACTTTGTCAAATGCCTGGGAGAGTATAAAAACATTAATGAAGAACTGTGTGAACTGTTAAATGAAGAGGATAAATGCAAAGACCAAGATGTGTTCCAGCATAGACATTCTGAGTTTAAACTTTTCATACAAAGCATTATACAATGGATACACGATGTAATATGCCCTCCAGAGGATGATGTTGGTCCACACAACAGTGTTTCAAAGGCTAACTCAGTTGCAAGTAGTACATCACAAGGATCAAGTACAACTTCAGCGCGGCTGAGAATTAAAGCAGAACATGAAGCACTCTTAGCAAGAGCAGCAGCTATGAAAAAGAAAGAAGCAATTCAACAAGAAGAAGCTCGTCTAAAATTTAGAATAGAGCAACTAGAAATTGAAACAGAACTTGCTATTTCAGATGCAAAATTAAAGGTGTATGAAGAGTTTGAAGACGCTCAGAAGTCTGAGGTTGATTATTTTCAAGCTACTCCAAAACTCAGAACTGAGCCTGTTCATTCTGCAGGCAAATCAGAAAAACAAGAAACATTCTCAGAGGATGGACAGCAGGCAAATCTCAACCCTCCTGTATCAAAGAAGTCTCCTTCAAAGAGCACTCCAACACATGTCCAGTGTTCTGATGCTTTTTCAGCTGATCTGTTTCAGGTTCTGCAGCAACAAAATCACCATACTGAAATGCTCATAAAACAGCAAGGCTTGTCCCGACTTCCTCAGAGAGAAATTTCAGTATTTACAGGTGACCCCCTTACCTACAGATCCTTCATAAGAGCCTTTGAGCATGCCATTGAGAACCAAACGGATAGCCAACAAGATCGTTTGTATTATCTAGAACAGTTCACAGGCGGAGAACCGCTAGAACTTGTACGTAGTTGTGAGCACATGAAGCCAGACAGAGCTTATAGAGAAGCAAGAGTTTTGCTTGATCGACACTATGGAGATGAGTTAACCATTTCCACAGCATATATCAAAAAGGCTATGGAATGGCCTCAAATAAAACCAGAAGACAGAAAGGGGCTGAATACATTTGCATTATTTCTGATTGGATGTTCCAACACATTGAACGATGTGGACTACATGTGTGAAATGAACAACCCAACAAACATGAAAAGCATATTGTGCAAACTTCCATATAAACTGAAAGAAAAGTGGAGAAGTCATGCTTACAACTTTAAAGAAAGAAAAGGAACACCAGCCAAATTTCCTGATCTTGTAGAGTTCATCTACCAACAAGCAAAGATTGCCAATGATCCGTTATTTGGAGATATTCTTGATGCCACTCCAGGTAGTCAGAGTGGTGCACAAAAGAAATTTGACCAAGTTAAAGGCCTTTCAAAGAGAAGCAGTTTTGCTGTGAATATATCTCCTGCTGAAAAGGATGCAACAAAGAGTCAACATGATGAAACTTCATCATTCAAAACAAGTGCTTTTCAAAGCCCATGTCTTTACTGTAAGAACAGCCATGCTTTGAGTGTTTGCAACAAAATTAAAGAAAAGCCTTCGAAAGACAGAATACAGTTTCTGAAATCACAAGGTCTTTGTTTTGGATGTCTAACTGCAGGTCATCTATATAAAGACTGTAGAAAAAAGGCCTCATGTTCGGACTGTTCTCTTAAGCACCCCACTATTCTACATGTGTTGAAGCAGGATGTTGTGTCAGAAGAAAACAATGTGGATGACAACCCACAAAACACAAGTGAAGTTACAAGTGCTCTTGTGTCTGCTGGTTGTAAAAGTGAAGTCACTGGGGCCGGAGAAAATGACTGCATACTTCCCATTGTACCTGTACAAATAAGACACAGGAAAAACAGGAAGATCATTAAGACTTATGCATTCCTGGATCAAGGTAGCACAGCAACCTTTTGCACCGAGGATCTTGCGAATAAGTTAAATATTCGTGGGAAAAAGAAAGAAATCCTTCTTCGCACCATGGCACAGGAACAGAAAGTCTGTAGTTATGTTCTTACAGATTTAGAGGTCTGTGGTCTCGATGAAGAAGACTTCATCACGCTGCCAGATGTGTACACTCAACCAGACATCCCTGCAACAAGAAGTAATATACCAAAAGAGCAAGATTTGGAGAGATGGCCTTACCTGAACCAAGTTCATCTTCCCAGACTAGAGTCAAATATTGGACTTCTCATTGGAGCTAATGCTCACCAGGCTATGGAGCCGTGGAAGATTATCAACAGCCAGAATGATGGACCATATGCTGTGAAAACAGCTCTGGGCTGGGTGGTAAATGGACCAGTCAGCAGATGTCAAGTTATGGACTTATGTGTCACTAAAAAACAAGATTTTCTTGTCAATCGTATATCTGTATTGAACATTGAAGACATGCTGGTGAAGCATTACAATGCAGATTTCCCAGAGCAACAGTATGAGGACAAACAAGAACCATCTCAGCAGGATAAGCAGTTCATGCATGCTGTAACTACATCAGCACAGCTCTCAGATGGTCATTATTGCATCAAGCTGCCTCTGAAAGATGACATGAGACCCCTTCTGGCACCAGAGACGGATAAAGAAAAAGACAGAGTCCCAACACCTCCCTCTCCTCCCAAGAAGAAAAAGAGTGAAACAAAGAAACGTTTTGCCGACTCAGATGAAGATGACGACGAGCATGTTCATATGAAAAAACACAAAAAGGAGAAGGCAAAGGAGGCAGGAAAGCATAAAGACAAAAGAGAAAAGGAAAAGAAAAAGAAAGCAAAGAAGGATGCTAGTGGTTCAACCAATCTGTTTAAAAAGTTAAACTGTGAGGCCAAAGATCGAGCTCCTCGCAGGCCACCAACTCATCCACCTGCTGTAGAGAAAAGCAGCAGCAAGCCCACAAAGTTAACAGGAAAGACTGAAAAGTTTTCCAAGCCTGTTAAGAAGTCTGCTACACAGAAACCAGACCACGAGAAGACAGAGAGGCCCAAGCAACAAGAGGCTTCCAGACCGGACCATAGTTCTGGCTTTAGCCTGGACAGTGACGAACAAGAAGAGGAATGCACGGAAAAAGCACGACCTACAGATGATTTCAGAGAACGAAAGGAATGGCCTGAGGACGTGCAGCATCCAAGCTGGAAGAAGAAAATATCAGCTAATGATAGGAGGAAGAGGAGAGAGGACAGTGAGCTTAGACTCTATGTGGTCTGTGATGAAAATCAGGAGCCACCAGCTCTGACAAATCTGACAAGAGTCAAGCCACTTTGAGTCTTGGAATGGACCTCAACATGGACTGGATGACTCTGGACGACTTCCAGACGCATCTGAATGGAGAATAAAATTTTTCATTAAGAGACTGTTTTGTAACCAAATTAAGCAAGCTTTTGTTTGATAAGTTACTGAAATATGTATGGCTCCAATTTAAGTTGAGTTAATAATTGATATGTTAATACATAGTCAATTAGGGGCCGGAAAATGTAGGAGCCATATAAAGGATTTAAGTTTAAAAGAAATGTTTATTTTGTTGCCTGAATTGATTCTGTGAGTTACAGCCAGGTTCTATTGTTTGAAGAAAAATAAGCATTTGGAATTGTATGCTGTTGAAGCTTATGACGTGGTGCCTTCTGATTGGCTGTTGAAATGGGTATAAATAGGACGTAAGCATTCGTTTATTCAGTAGAAGTCTGGCACCCGAAGAGTAACACAGTCTTTTGACCGTCACTTTCTATTTGTTTTGAATCTGTATGCCTTTTTTTTGTGTATATTTTTATTAAGTTCAGTAAAGACACAAATATAATCGCTGGATTCAAGACCTCCTTTTTTGAAGAAATGTGTCGCGTAAAAAAGAGCTTGAAGGGGCTAGACTAGTGAGAGCTTCTGCACTTACATCAACTCTAAATTGTCTCTAGGTGTGAGTGAGACAGTTAATGGTTGTTTGTCTCTGTGTCCCTGTGATGGACTTGAGACCTGTCCAGGGTGTCCCCCGCCTCTCGCACAGTGACTGCTGGATATGGACACCAGTGACCACTGCGACCCGAAAATGAAGAAGCGGGTAAAGATAATGGATGGAATTATTAGACAATCCTTTTTAAAGAACAAAAAAGTAATCTTAATGTAATAAAAAAATTCTGCATTAAATTTGGAAATAGAAACTATTTTGCCCCTAGAGTTTGATTTTGTGCTTTATAATAAAAATATTCTGTATCCTCATGTGTAATTCTAAAGGGAAAACCAGCACAGACAGAAGAGCAGCAGGTCGTCTCTGAGGTAACAGTGTGGTTTCAAAAAGGCTCAACACACAGATGAGCTTTTTAAAAGTTTAATAAACATTTTTATTCAATATAGGCATTAAGAACAATATTTGGTACTTCATTGTTGAGTAAAAACAGGACAAAGAGGAATGTCAAGGAGCTCGCATTTTGGCTGGCGCGGGGAACGCTGAGTACACTGACCTGATCGGGTCATTCTCTGCAACTGTGGAGAACAAAACAGTGCAGGTGCATTAATCGAACCCAGAACTCACTCACTTTGCATTATATGAAGGGGCTACATGAAGGAAATACACCAATTGAGTTCAAAGCACCAATCAGGCATCATGCCTCAATATTCAGTCCTGCAGGCGCACAGGGAAACCATATACAGTAAGGTAAGGGGTCACAGTTTAAGAGCTTATGCAGGGTGGAAGGCAGTAGGTGGTGCCACTGATACATGGACAGGTCATTTGAACCTGATGGGGTCGACGGCTGCATGCATATGAGCAGAACACACAAACACAGATGATACAACTTGTGTTCCTCTTTTAGGATCAACTAAAGTCTGAGTCAATGTAACAGTTGAATAATTACAGGGATTTTAGGCAGTTTAGCTACAAGTTTCACCATAACTGGCTCTCCCAATGAAGTTTTTCACAGATCAGAACAACATGTGTCAGAACCACAGTTACTGAACAAAAGCAGCGAGACTTTAGTTTTCTGGTTATGGAAACCAAGTCAAGAAAAGTAACAGCCTCCCAGGATACAGGGTTCTACCATCGGAGTAAACGGATCACATGACTTCATTTGTTCTTTAAAAGGTTACACGGGGGAAGAAAAAAAAAATAACCGTTATATGTAATTATATAAACATAACACTGATTATACTCAACTGAATGTATAAAAATGACTTCAAAGTGAAACTAAATAAAGAATAGAAAACAGTAAATGTCACTTGTCGAGCCTTTTGGGTTCTCTGGTCAAACTTGATCGGTGGCTGAAACACCTGCAGGGAAAAAACAACAAAGCTAAGGTTGCACAGTAAAGTAATCTTAGCTAACCACAGTAAACCGTATTTTTTGCAGTATAAGTTGCAGTTTTTTGCATAATGTGCATGCCCTGCGACTTACACGCCGAAGCGACGTATTTATGGATTTTTTTTCCCCCCATATTTATAAACCAATTTTTGACTGAGATGACCGTTTTCATTCATTTTGACTGAAAATATTGAACACTACCATTTTCAGCCACTAGATGGCACTTGAGTAGTATGGCATGCCGTTGTATCATGTAATGCGTTGTATCATGTAATAGGTAAAAGTGGCTATTAATGACACAATTGGCTTGCCATAGACTGCCACAGTCATCTGCCTGAAGCAAACGTCAAATCAGCTTCATTTCGCTGCGTCGCCCTGGAGAAATGCAGCCGATTTGACCATCAAAGTGCATTCATTAAGCAAAAGTTAAACTGAAACACCTTTACTATAAAGTTGAGTAAACAAATAATTGTTTGCAGGTGGTTATCTTGTTAAATTTCGAATAAATGGGACAGCGAGTCGCCCTCTCTTGCATTCATGTTTCCGCGTATCAGATTTTGAAAATGCAGCCGATTTGACCATCAAAGCAGTGTTAATTTTGTTGACTAATTTTCGTTATGATTTTCGTCAACGAACCTTTATTTCATGACAGAAACGACACAGTAACTAAATAAAGACAACGTGATAGGATAAAAACTGACGAAATGAATTGACACTTTCGTCAACGAATAAAAACGAGACTAAAACATTGACTGGGACGAAATCCAATCAAAACTGTTTTCGTTTGGCGGAAGGTAGGGCCAAATTACAGAGGGAGCCAATCAGAATGACTTTAGCCCAAGCAAATAGGCGGGACAACTAGTTAGCCGTCCAATCAGTGCTAAGCTCTTTGCAATGTAGCTGCGCACTGCGCAGCCAGCCAGCAGAGTGCACTGCTCACTGACAAATTTAAAGAGGAACTAAACCCAGGTTGAGACGGTAACTCCTTCCCCTAAGCAGATCCAAAATCACCCTCAAAATGGGCGTGTCGAGAGACAAGGAGGGGAGGAGGTAGAGTTGGGCTTTTGTCCACGCCTCCACCAGCAACAACCTAAAACAAATTAAACCTCTAGCCAACAACATACACCAAGCAACAACAAAGGATAAACATGTAGATGTATTTATCTATTCCACCCATTCCATCCAAAACCTAAGGCTCAAGAAAATGGGAAAAAAAAGAAACCGTTTGTCAGGAGTGAAATGTGGCACTTCCATATAAGGTATGAATGCTGCAGGACCTTCTCATCTCTGCAGGGGATTGGCTCTGCTTGAACCACTTCCGTGACATCAGAGTGAGAAAATATGTCACAGTGAGAATCCTAGACCAATAAGAAAATTAAGGTGCAATCCCTCTGTTCAACCCATAGGGGTTACCGTAAACATGTTTTTAGACCGGGGTTTAGTTCCTCTTTAATGTTTTTGTTTTAGTAACTACAGAGAATTGTTGAAATTGATGAAAAGTTTTTACTATGTATAACTTAGTCGACTTAATTGACTGTAGATTTAGTCGACTAAATGTTTTCATTGATTTGTCAACTAAAATTAGACTAAAACAAAAAAGAATTCTGATGACTAAGTAATGACTAAAACTAAATGATGTTTTAGTCACATGACTAAGACTAAAACTAAATTAAAAATAGCTGTCAAAATTAACACCGCATCGAAGTGCATTTACCAAGTAAAAGTTACACTGAGACACACCTTTACTATAATTTCGAGCAAATAAATAATTGTTTGTAAGTGTTCTTGTTAAAGTGCTCCCATGCACACTCCCACGGACACCATTTGGCAGCCAATCGATTTTTGGCACAACACCGGCCCACGTTTCCGGGTGGTCAGCGGTGACGCATAATGGATGCAACGTATTTATGTATTTTTCCACTTTTTGAGACATGTTTGGACTGATGCAACTTATAGGGTGGTGCAATGTGTATGGCGGAAAATACGGTACATCTAATTTACAGGTGCAAAAGAGCAACGCTTTAAAGGGATATGTTGATAAAACTCTTTAAAGCTCAGTTTAGATAAATAGTTTAATTCTGATGAAACTGGCAAACTAAAGCCAAGTTTGTCCTGGCATCTGACTTGCAAACTGTGATGAGCGGAGTCGTATCTTTAGACTTGCTGCAGTTCTCCTCTTAAGCACCAGCTGATGCTACCGTAAGAACCACTGTGACGTAACAGGAAGTGCAGTCTTTGTGCAAAAACAACGTTTTTTATTTATTCAAGTGCCTTTGAAGTTTATGAAAAATCTGCAGTGGCTGTAGCTTTTTGTTTTTGTCCAGGCTGCACAGGAAGTGCAACAGCTCACTGCTGCTGCTTCTATTCATGTTTGTAATTAACCACAGATTTGTGCGTAAACATGAAATCTGTGCCAGTGTTGAGGTTTATAAACCAGTGTTCATGTGAATCATCTGAAGCTATTAGAAGTTTTAAGATGGCAACATTTAACATTAGCCTTAGCCATGTAAGACTAGCCATTAGCTCATCGATCCTGTCAGAATTAAACTATTTCTTCAAACTGAGATGTTTCCAACAGGTAAGATGGTCTAAAGTGGATTAAACCGCATGTATCTCAGAGGAGAAATGTGATGTACAGCATGTCCACAACTGAGAGGGCCTTCAGTGGACCCAGGGGTGTTCTGCTCTTACCAAAGTCTTCTCACACGTCTCCATCTCCTTCTCGGTTCTGCATCTGGGCCTGCATCTTGGCGATCATCTCCTGCATTCGTCTCAGCTGTACAACACAGAATATGAGGACTTTCAACAACAAGGCTAACATTATCTCAGTCTTTGCCCTTTGTTCAGTTTTGGTAAATGCATTAATAATCAAAAATGTGCAACTTATAAAACCAAGAACTTTTTAGAGGCCAGTTAGTTCAGGAAAAAAAAAACACTCAACAAGTAGAGCAGTAATCCAGATACCTTCCTGTAGTCCTACGTAAACAACTAAAGTATCTATTTATATGTAGTCTACTTACAAATAACAATAAACACAAATAAATAAAATCAGCAGTACAGTGCACTTTATATTGTAGAGCAGGGGTCACCAACCTTTTTGAAACTGAGAGCTACTTCGTGGGTACAGAGTCATACAAAGGGCACCAGTTTGATAAACTCTTCGGAAATAACAAAGCATAAATTGAAAAACAATGTATAATAAACATGTTTTAAGAACATGTTTTTAAGATAGACATTTCAAAATATATATAAATACAAAAAAAGAATAATAACTGAATAAAATTACATTTTAAATGCAGCTTAGTAGTGAGTTGTGCTATTTTCAGAACAGGTCTGGGGGCACCTCAAATGGTTCTTGGGGGCACCCGGGTGCCCGCGGGCACTGTGTTGGTGACCCCTGTTGTAGAGCCTTTAACACAAGTTAAGAGACTTCAACGTCTAAAAAAGTTATATTGTTCTGTTTTATTCACCAAAGTGTAAACGAGTCCATCAGGGTCACGTGTCACTAAAACTGAAACTATATTCGTTTTGTTTAAAAAATTAAAAAACTAGATTTCTGTTACCGGTAAATTAGCTTAAACTTAATGCAAAGACAATACAAAAGTAAACCATCTTCCAATGTGAAAATTTGAATAAAACAAAATTCAACCCTAATCCGAGCTCCTCACCTCGCTGTGTGTTTGTTGTTCATACACAGGTGGTGCTTACTATGGTGAAACTTTTAATAGTGTTAAAAAAAGTTTTTTTTTTTTTTTTAAAAGAATGCAAATTCTATTTCGACTTCCCATATCTTTCACTCTTCCTTCCTTTGGTTCATATTTACCTAAACGTTTCTACACAGCTGCTTTACAGCAAACAGGCAGGCGCTTTATCTTCATGTATCTATTCTTGCTTAACTTTGGTACAGAGTGCTTTAGACAGGATTTTCCTCTCTTGTGGCAGTTAACAAAAAGCAAATAAAAATATTAATTATTACCCGTTACCAAGGTATAGCCTCTGAAATCTGCATCATGTCATTTCAGTGTTATATGTACTGTTACACCTCCATTCTGTTTACAAAATTTTCATTTTTGGTGGTGATGTATGTTTAAAAGTTTAGCATTTCAATACACTAATTTGACAAAGAACTAACCTCAGCCTCCTTCTCCTGCAGAATAATGTCCTTGTCCATTTCCTCCGGCTCCGGTCCTTTCCTACATCGGTGACACACACATCTAATTATTTATAATGCTATGGCTCACTGAAGTATCAGTTTCTATTGTCCTCAAGGGAAACCAATCATTAGAAGGGCTAAACATTACATGTTATGATTTACAACAGGGTCCGCTCACAAACGTGTCTGCATTAGTCACAATGCTTGCTGTACCATTTTAGGAAGCATGAAGCAGAAAGCACAAAGGAGACGCTTTGAAAGGTGGAAAAAGGGTTAGTGGGTCAGTTTGTCATGGCAGTGAAGCAGCTCTAAAAAGAAGCATTACCTTCTACAACAAATGGAAGCAGGAAGATTCATGAGAGGCAGCAGTTAGAGCAAAGGTCAGCCTCCCCCAAATAAAAAAAACTAAACAGTACCTCCACTCATGGGACCAGGCAGCCATCGTGGGACCGATGGCGAGGCAACGAGGCCACAATAAAACCAGTCCCTTATCCTGGGCTGGCTTTGGAACCAGAACTAAAACAGGTTTTTGTCTAGACTGAGTTAAATCAAAATATCATTAAACTATGTTATATGAGACACAGTACAGTAATCATGTTCCTAAGCTCTACAGATACTCCAACTACACATGCTTTTTAAAATATATACAGGTGGTCCCCGACTTATGAGCACATCGACATACGAGGTTCCGGACTTACGAGCTGACTAACGAACAGTAAAGTTGTACAGAACATACAGAAAATACAGCACTGGTATGCATTTTTAGAAGAAAGTGCGTTAGCTAACCGTTTGTAAACAAGTTTCTGAGCATGTTTATGAACTAGTACCGTATTAGTCGTTGTAAAATACGCTCCTGTGTAGAATACGTTTTGTCCAATTATTGCCAATAAACCAGAAAAAAACGTACATAATACGCTTCAGTGTTTAATACGCATCTATTATGCGTCACCGCTACTCGACGCGTCAGCGCCTCATTTGCCCTGCTTAAAATGGCGGCCACAGAAGCGGGCGAGCACCGAAGGAATTTACAACAAAACACGGTTAAAAACTATTATTTCTTTGCGAGAAAAAATATATTTCTTAGCTGACTTTATAGCAAACGGGCTCCTGAGCTTAACAAAACTAACGAAATGTTCAAATCAGCTGGATTTAAAAATCTGCGGTGTGGTTTATGAGTTATCTTGCTAACAAAAACCGTGACCTCACAGCTAAATGCAGCTATCCAGAGCAGGGGGCGGGCAGCGACAGAGTCAGTCTGACCAGAGGAGGCTTTTTTCGGACACATGACATGAGCTAGAAACGGTCTGGAAGTGTCTCCCTAGCGGACAAAAGTGGTACTGCACCATTTTTTGCCCAAAATGAAAAACAGCGATATCAGAGCGAAAAATTGGTCTAAAAATATGGGAAAAAATCCATAGATAATACGCTTCGGTGTATAATACGCAGGACATTCAAATGAGCAAAAAAACTGTGTATTATACACAGACGAATACGGTATGTATGTTTGTGTTGAAAAACGAGTGTTCGTAGTAGCGCTAGCATAAAATTTCCGACTTACGACCGAAAATCCGGACTTACGAGCGACACGTGTTTCGTGTTCCGACATACGAATTTTCGTCTCACGAGATAGTCGTAGTAACGGAACTCGCTCGTAAGTCGGGGACCACCTGTATATATTTTACTGACATAAGGCACTACGTCTCCATTACATCCAGTTATACGTACCACTACCACACAAAACTGATGGTAACATGCAAAATATCTACTGGTACTGCTTTAACAACATGTGAATCTAAACAAGAGGGGAACAAATGAGAGGAGACTCAAACGAACATCCTGAGATTCAGTCCATATAAATGCTACCACCAGCATTCTGATTGTTTTAGGTCTTGCTGGTTTTCAGCTCTAAGTGATGGGTTTATGTACCACTAACACCACTGTGCTTAGCATCCATGATATATTTTCAGCACAGTTGTGATGTTTTGACGTGGGGGGAGGTGCTGAAAAAGCAAGCAGAGAGAGAAGTACGTACGCAGGAGACAGAGGCAGAATGTAACCATGGGATGACAACCTGCCACCCCGTTTGAGGCGGTCGGAGCGGAAGTTCTCGTAGTGCAGGTCCTGGGTTACTTCCTGTAGATCCTGCATGTGGGTTCTGTGGGGGTAGTGAAAGGGAAAAGTCAGCACTCACAGACATTTTGACAACTTTAAGCTCCGTTCTTCTTACTCACATATAGAAATAAAAGATGATCATGTTGAATTACCGGTACTATAAAAAGGCTTACTTCAGATGTGACCTCATTTCTTTGAAAATGTTCATACTTATGAATGTGAAGTCAGCATTAACACAATTAAACAAATTATTGTTTTTCCATTTGTAGATTCTTCTGTACATTTTTGCTAATTTTGGCCGTCTGCGTTGCCAAATTTAGCTTTATTGACAATTTGCTAATTTTAGATACTGTTCTGCTCATCTTAGCATCTGTTTTACTATTTCTTTAGCTATTGTTCTGCCATATTGATCATTGATTTCGCCAAGTTCAGTTGTAGCATTTGTTTTGCTGCTTCTAGTATTAAGCTCGTGTTCCACTCATTTAGCCTCTGCTGTGTTTGTTTGAACTGTGACTCAGTTTAATCTTCTTCGGTTTAACACAATCATTCAGCACACAGCATTCAAACTGCATGTTCACATAAAATGCATCTTCTCCAATTGTAGATTTACTATGATGACAACAAAATGTAATTTGTCAGAACTTCCAAACTTTTAAACAATGCTGTATGTTAGGACACATGTTTGGATTGGGTTTTGTTTAGCTTCTCTTCATATTTGAACTACCGGTAATCAGTTTCAGTGGGTTTAGTCACTTCTAAGAGTCATAGTGGTGTCTCATGTTACAGTCAAATAAGGATATGTTGCAGGGAAACTATGTTTTTAGACTAATGTGCCAAAATACACATTACAGCTCATGTCTGTATATCATTGAACTCCAACTGAGTTTGGCTACAAGTAGATCAAAACTCAGTTCTTAAAATGGAGGGTCTCGCTCCACTTGATCTGCAAGCATTAAGACTCAGGTGATGCCGAACTCGTCCTCAAATGATCTGCGGAAACAACACCTTTAGCTGCGCTACCACTCACATCAGCATGGTCCGCAGCTTGAGGAAGTCGTTGTGTTCTGGGTTCTCCACTTCCACCACGCCCCACGGGTACAGACGACCCCTCACCTTCTTTCCTTTGGCTTCAATCTGCTGGTTGGAGCCCACCACAGCAAACGGGATGCTAGCCTGGATAAGACGAGTAGCAGATCCTATCACTGCTCTACTAGCTCAACCACTAAAATATAGTTAAGACACTTTAAAAATCATCTGGGAAACTGACTGTATTAACTCAAACTCTCTCAAGATAATAGGAAGATGTTACCTTGAGGATTCTGGTCTGCTCTTTGAAGTCTTCATCTTCATCAGACTCAGCATCAGGAAGGTGATAGATCTTGATTCCTTGTTCGTCGATCTCATCAAGAATCTTACCAACAAGAAAGTGACAAAACTAACAGTTAGGAGATCTTATAGTGATCTGAGAGAGGAGCAAACGACGTTTAGATAAAACCCTTTTGGACAGACGCTCTGCGTGCAGCTGTGGAGAACTCTGCTGCTGCTCACCCTGCGCTTCAGCCTGTCCCTCTCTCTCAGGGTGAGTGTGTCGGCCTTGGCGATGACTGGAACCACGTTGACCTTGTTGTGAATGGCCTTCATGAATTGAACATCGAGAGGTTTCAGGCTGGTCGGGTTGAAAAATGTACACAAAGACAAACACAAATAAAGATTAATTGAATTAAATGTGGTCATTTTAACAGTGAAGACCTTCAGTGACTGAAAGGTTTACAGTATTCGTAACAGCAAGAACACACCCGTGGCCAAGAGGGGAGATAAAATAGAAACAGCAGTGAACTCTGTTGTCCACAATGTGTCTACGATTCAAGCCGCTTTCATCGTGGAGGTAGCGCTCGAACTGGTCATCGATGTAACTGATGATGGTGCTGAAACTGGAAGGAAAATAAAACACGTCAACAGGAAGCACCAAGCACATCCAANCTCTTGCATTTGTTGTTGGATGTAACTGGGACCCCGTGTACATAATCTCGTTTTCATCACATGTACCACATGCGGTGCAAATGACAATAAAGACTCTCTGACTCTGACTCTGATGTTAGGACACATGTTTGAATTGGGTTTTGTTTAGCTTCTCTTCATATTTGAACTACCGGTAATCAGTTTCAGTGGGTTTAGTCACTTCTAAGAGTCATAGTGGTGTCTCATGTTACAGTCAAATAAGGATATGTTGCAGGGAAACTATGTTTTTAGACTAATGTGCCAAAATACACATTACAGCTCATGTCTGTATATCATTGAACTCCAACTGAGTTTGGCTACAAGTAGATCAAAACTCAGTTCTTAAAATGGAGGGTCTCGCTCCACTTGATCTGCAAGCATTAAGACTCAGGTGATGCCGAACTCGTCCTCAAATGATCTGCGGAAACAACACCTTTAGCTGCGCTACCACTCACATCAGCATGGTCCGCAGCTTGAGGAAGTCGTTGTGTTCTGGGTTCTCCACTTCCACCACGCCCCACGGGTACAGACGACCCCTCACCTTCTTTCCTTTGGCTTCAATCTGCTGGTTGGAGCCCACCACAGCAAACGGGATGCTAGCCTGGATAAGACGAGTAGCAGATCCTATCACTGCTCTACTAGCTCAACCACTAAAATATAGTTAAGACACTTTAAAAATCATCTGGGAAACTGACTGTATTAACTCAAACTCTCTCAAGATAATAGGAAGATGTTACCTTGAGGATTCTGGTCTGCTCTTTGAAGTCTTCATCTTCATCAGACTCAGCATCAGGAAGGTGATAGATCTTGATTCCTTGTTCGTCGATCTCATCAAGAATCTTACCAACAAGAAAGTGACAAAACTAACAGTTAGGAGATCTTATAGTGATCTGAGAGAGGAGCAAACGACGTTTAGATAAAACCCTTTTGGACAGACGCTCTGCGTGCAGCTGTGGAGAACTCTGCTGCTGCTCACCCTGCGCTTCAGCCTGTCCCTCTCTCTCAGGGTGAGTGTGTCGGCCTTGGCGATGACTGGAACCACGTTGACCTTGTTGTGAATGGCCTTCATGAATTGAACATCGAGAGGTTTCAGGCTGGTCGGGTTGAAAAATGTACACAAAGACAAACACAAATAAAGATTAATTGAATTAAATGTGGTCATTTTAACAGTGAAGACCTTCAGTGACTGAAAGGTTTACAGTATTCGTAACAGCAAGAACACACCCGTGGCCAAGAGGGGAGATAAAATAGAAACAGCAGTGAACTCTGTTGTCCACAATGTGTCTACGATTCAAGCCGCTTTCATCGTGGAGGTAGCGCTCGAACTGGTCATCGATGTAACTGATGATGGTGCTGAAACTGGAAGGAAAATAAAACACGTCAACAGGAAGCACCAAGCACATCCAAACTCAAACACACCACCATAACATCGAGAAAAAAAAACAAAAAGCTTAGAGAAATTACATTTCCAGCAAAAATGCAGTGTGAATGCTTACTGCTTAAAAACTTGCTGAAAACAGCTGAAATTAGCTTTAAAAAAATGCTGAAATGTAGCTGAAATGGAAGAACAAGCCTAAATTAGCAGAAATGGGCAGAAAGAACACATATTTGCTGAATTATATTTAAATAAGCAGAAATTAGTACAAAGATGACAAAATTAGCTAAAAAGGTTGAAAAAAAAAACCCAGCTGAAAAGTAGCTGAAAAGAGCTTAAACTACTAGAAGGAAGCGGAAAGAGCTGAAATTAAATAAAAAGGTAGAATTAGCTTAAGAAACTAAATTTAGCATGAAAACAGCTAAATAGTAACTCAAATAGAAAACGCTGAAAGGAGGATATGCTGAAATTAGCATAAAGACGTTAATTAGGCTGAAAGGAGCAGAAAATACCATGAAAAACTTGAATTTATCTGCAAACAGCTGAAATTAGCTAAAAATGCTAAAAGGTTAGCTGAAAAGGTAGAACAAGATTAACTCAACAGAAGAAACCAGAAAGAACATGTTTGCCCAGTTAGGCTGAAAGAAACAGAAATGAGCACAAAAAAGTGGAAGTTATCTGAAAAAGCTTAATTAGCAAAAAAATAAAATAAAAGCTAAATAGTAGCTGAAATAAACTACAAATTGATTCCAAAAAAGTTGGGACACTAAACAAATTGTGAATAAAAACTGAATGCAATGATGTGGAGGTGCCAACATCTAATATTTTATTCAGAATAGAACACAAATCACAGATCAAAAGTTTAATCTGAGAGAATGTATCATTTTAAGGGAAAAATTTGTTTCAAAATTTCATGGCTTCAACAAATCCCAAAAAAGTTGGGACAAGTCCATTTTTACCACTGTGTGGCATCTCCCCTTCTTCTTACAACACTCAACAGACGTCTGGGGACAGAGGAGACCAGTTTCTCAAGTTTAGAAATAGGAATGCTCTCCCATTCATGTCTAATACAGGCCTCTAACTGTTCAATCGTCTTGGGCCTTCTTTGTCGCACCTTCCTCTTTATGATGCGCCAAATGTTCTCTATAGGTGAAAGATCTGGACTGCAGGCTGGACATTTCAGTACCCGGATCCTTCTCCTACGTAGCCATGATGTTGTGATTGCTGCAGAATGTGGTCTGGCATTATCTTGTTGAAAAATGCAGGGTCTTCCCTGAAAGAGATGACATCTAGATGGGAGCATATGTTGTTCTAGAACCTGAACATAGTTCTCTGCATTAATGGTGCCTTTCCAGACATGCAAGCTGCCCATGCCACAAGCGCTCATGCAACCCCATACCATCAGTGATGCAGGCTTCTGAACGGAGCGTTGATAACAACTTGGGCTATCCTTGTCCTCTCTGGTCCGGATGACATGGCGTCCCAGTGTTCCATAAAGAACTTCAAATCGTGACTCATCTGACCACAGAACAGTCTTCCATTTTGCCACACTCCATTTTAAATGACCCCTGGCCCAGTGCAAACGTCTGAGCTTGTGGAGCTTGCTTAGAAATGGCTTCCTCTTTGCACTGTAGAGTTTCAGCTGGCAACGGCGGATGGCACGGTGGATTGTGTTCACTGACAATGCTTTCTGGAAGTATTCCTGAGCCCATTCTGTTATTTCCTTGACAGTGGCATTCCTGTTTGAGGTGCAGTGACGTTTAAGGGCCCGGAGATCACGAGCATCCAGTAGAGTTTTACGGCCTTGACCCTTACGCACAGCGATTGTTCCAGATTCTCTGAATCTTTTGATGATGTTATGCACGGTTGATGATGATCTTTGCTATTTTACGCTGGGTAACACCATTCTGGTATTGTTGCACTATCTTTCTGCACAACATTGGTGGAATTGGTGATCCTCTTACCATCTTGGCTTCTGACAGACTGACACTCTGAGAAGCTCTTTTTATACCCAATCATGTTGTCAATTGACTTAATTAATGTTAACTGGTCTTCCAGCTGTTCGTTGTATGCTCAATTTCTTTTCCAGCCACTTGTCCCAACTTTTTTGGGATTTGTTGACACTGCGTAATTTCGAATCAACATATTTTTCCTTTAAAATGTTACATTTATTCAGATTAAACTTTTGATCTGTCATCTATGTTCTATTATGAATAAAATTTTGAAATTTGCCATCTCCACATCATTGCATTCAGTTTTTATTCACAATTTGTTTAGTGTCCCAGCTTTTTTGGAATCCAGTTTGTAGTAGAAATAAGTTGAAAGGAGCATAACAAGCTGAAACTAGCAGAAAGAAGTTAGAAGAAGCACAAAAATGTTGTAGTTAGAAGAAAGAATCTAAAAGGAGCACAAAACAGCTGAAAAAATAAGCTAAAATTAGCTGAAAGGAGCTGAAAAAAGTTTAAATTTGCACAAGGAAGCTGAAAGGAGCTGAACCAGAACAAAATGTGAAAGGAGCAGTAAATGGCTGTAAACACATCTAAAGATTTGAAGGATGTAAAATGAGCTCAATTCATTTTCTAGGAGGAAAACAATGGCAGAAAAGGCTAATTATTTAAAAAAGCTAAACTTGCAGCAATACCAAAAATAATAGCAGGATTGTCATGAAAGAGCTGAACGTTTTGATTTACAATTTGTGGTATGAGAATCACGCCACAAAACGTACTCAAGGAAAATGGATCACAATAGAGTGAATGCTTCATAAACAGTCACACAATAATCTCATAACTTCTGATAGAAATCATCTTCACACAGTAGATATAAAAAGTAACAGGATTAAAAAATGAATGCCTTTAATTTCAAATGTACATTATCTGCTGCTCATTAAACCTTAAAATAATTTCCTACCAGTCTTGGCTGTTGATGGCGTCTCCATATCCTGGCGTATCTACAACCGTGAGGCGAAGCTTCACTCCTCGCTCCTCGATTTCTACGGTTGATGCTTCAATCTGAACTGTCCTCTCGATCTTCTCTATCAAAGGAACATCAGTAAGAGGACAGTCAGTCCATCTCTTTCACTAAAAGCCCCATCTCACTGAGCTGCAACTGATGGGAAACAAGTTGCTGGAAAAATCCTTCAAATTTACTAAAAATTACTAGAATTTTCTGCTGCAGTCAGAATTCTGACCATCAAGCCAGGAGCTCACATTTTGAGCATTCAGTTTTTGAAAATAACCTTTGTGTGTGCAGAGCTCAAATTAGCATCCTTGACCATGCATATTAGCATTAATTTGTGCATATTTGTGTCATTTTGAAGTGCGCACAGAAGCAGATGTCTATGCATCTTTTTTTAAGCATGAGACTAGAGACGGGCTTTCAGAGAATCCCTCCTGACTTTTTGGAAGTCATAATTGAAAATATTCAGGTTTTTCCCTCCTCCACCTGCGGGGTGAAGCTAATGATTACATATGCATTTCATTTTCAATACATTTTTAATGGAAAATCTATTAAATTTTACTTTTTACAACAGAAAAAAAAAAATCACAATTGTAGATTTTACTGTTTTTTTGGTCCACCTCTGTCCACCTAGCAACAGCCCCCTTGTTTATGATTTAATCTGCTGAAGTCCACTTTGGACATCAAGAAAAGCAGATTTGGAAAAAGGTTTTTTTATAATTACTATTGCTTTTTATAAGTGTGGTTTTTAGACCTGGACTAGTCTCAGACATTGTCCACCAGAGCTCCCTCTTTTTCTTTTGGCGTTTCCATTTTCAGGGGTTGCCACAGTAAGTCCTCCTCCATCTCACTGATTATCAGCCCCTTGTAGGTGCTCAAACACAGCTCTGGTGCCCTGAGACAAGGTGGAGACACCTACGACAGCCAGGTGACTACAGGTATTTTGAAATAAAAGTTGTTGCACAAATGTATTTAACGTGTTTAAACGACGAGGCTGTGCACCTCTGTGACTTACGAGAACCCTACGAAAGTAGTGAGACTTTTAGGGAACTTCTTCCACCATCTACTTGTACTCTAGTGAGATAGAGCCTTAAGTTGGTTGCTAAGGTAATTTTAAATTAGCGCAAACTAGAAAACGTTACAAATAAACCACCGAACTGGATGGAGGAGTGTGTCGTACCTGCTGCCCCAGGGATGATTCGCTCAGGGTAAAGGTCGGTCAGGAAGAGGCTGTTTATCAAAGTGGATTTCCCCAGTCCAGATTCACCTTTACACAACAATCAGAACAGTTTCAGACCATAAGGCTCTAAACTGTTGGCTGGTAAAGAAAAAAGATCAGGGCCTAAAGTACAGTAGCTGGTGGTAAAATGAACCAAAACAACATGAGAAACAGCACCACACAAGACCTCACGTCAGACACAAGGGAATGTTATATACACTTCAACTTATTTTGCTTGTTTTATGGTACAATGTGAGAACAGATTAGCTGGAATGCAGTTTTAGTGCAGGAATTTCCAGTCACCGCTTTAATTGTCATGTCAGTGTTTTTGTCCACTGTCACCTGCCTTAAAAAAAACTAAAGAGGTGATTGAGAATTTTTTTTAATTACATTAATGCTTTTGCTCGTCAAACAGAAAAAGCTACAAGCTAATAATAGAGCAAAAGGCTTCTTTACTTATGAGCCGAACAGACACTGAGGGAGTATTCTCACAGCAGAAAAACCAGGAGGCCTCGCTGTCCTCTGTGTGAATCAGTCCCTGGAGGCACACGGCCTACATTCCTCTCTAGTTTATTTTAAAGCAGAAGGATGACCAGTGTACAAACTGGATTCCAAAAAAGTTGGGACACTAAACAAATTGTGAATAAAAACTGAATGCAATGATGTGGAGATGCCAACATCTAATATTTTATTCAGAATAGAACACAAATCACAGATCAAAAGTTTAAACTGAGAGAATGTATCATTTTAAGGGAAAATATGTTGTTTCAAAATTTCATGGCGTCAACAAATCCCAAAAAAGTTGGGACAAGTCCATTTTTACCACTGTGTGGCATCCCCCCTTCTTCTTACAACACTCAACAGACGTCTGGGGACAGAGGAGACCAGTTTCTCAAGTTTAGAAATAGGAATGCTCTCCCATTCATGTCTAATACAGGCCTCTAACTGTTCAATCGTCTTGGGCCTTCTTTGTTGCACCTTCCTCTTTATGATGCACCAAATGTTCTCTATAGGTGAAAGATCTGGACTGCAGGCTGGACATTTCAGTACCGGATCCTTCTCCTACGTAGCCATGATGTTGTGATTGCTGCAGAATGTGGTCTGGCATTATCTTGTTGAAAAATGCAGGGTCTTCCCTGAAAGAGATGACGTCTAGATGGAGCATATGTTGTTCTAGAACCTGAACATAGTTCTCTGCATTAATGGTGCCTTTCCAGACATGCAAGCTGCCCATGCCACAAGCGCTCATGCAACCCCATACCATCAGTGATGCAGGCTTCTGAACGGAGCGTTGATAACAACTTGGGCTATCCTTGTCCTCTCTGGTCCGGATGACATGGCGTCCCAGTGTTCCATAAAGAACTTCAAATCGTGACTCATCTGACCACAGAACAGTCTTCCATTTTGCCACACTCCATTTTAAATGACCCCTGGCCCAGTGCAAACGTCTGAGCTTGTGGAGCTTGCTTAGAAATGGCTTCCTCTTTGCACTGTAGAGTTTCAGCTGGCAACGGCGGATGGCACGGTGGATTGTGTTCACTGACAATGCTTTCTGGAAGTATTCCTGAGCCCATTCTGTTATTTCCTTGACAGTGGCATTCCTGTTTGAGGTGCAGTGACGTTTAAGGGCCCGGAGATCACGAGCATCCAGTAGAGTTTTACGGCCTTGACCCTTACACACAGCGATTGTTCCAGATTCTCTGAATCTTTTGATGATGTTATGCACGGTTGATGATGATAACTTAAAAGTCTTTGCTATTTTACGCTGGGTAACACCATTCTGGTATTGCTGCACTATCTTTCTGCGCAACAATGGTGGAATTGGTGATCCTCTTACCATCTTGGCTTCTGAGAAACACTGACACTCTGAGAAGCTCTTTTTATATCCAATCATGTTGTCAATTGACCTAATTAGTGTTAATTGGTCTTCCAGCTGTTCGTTATATGCTCAATTTCCCTTTTCCAGCCACTTATTGCTGCTTGTCCCAACTTTTTGGGATTTGTTGACACTGTGAAATTTTGAATCAACATATTTTTCCTTGAAAATGTTACATTTACTCAGATTAAACTTTTGATCTGTCATCTATGTTCTATTGCGAATAAAATATTGACATTTGCCATCTCCACATCATTGCATTCAGTTTTTATTCACAATTTGTTTAGTGTCCCAACTGTTTTGGAATCTGGTTTGTAGTTTCTACCCCCATCCTCCCACAAATACTGAGGTTCACACTGTCACACATCAGTGGCTAAAGCTGCTGCTAGCACCAGATGGGCAACTTGAGACTTCTGAAGATTTGAACAAGCAACGTCCAAGCATTATTTTATAAAATGGGAAAAAAATATTTGCATTCAGACTTCAGTTTACCGGTACTCTCTTTACGTCTAGTTTGAACCTCATCAACGAGATGCAACATCGTTTTTTAAAAGAATAAAAAAAAAAAAACTTCTGGACAGAAGTCGAAACGTTTTCTGCAACAAATAAAGTCCAGTTGATACTGTATTGAACGCCTTTTTTGATT
>JBBPBX010005870.1:55008-70487 GCA_038048925.1 Garcialebias charrua
TGTGTGTGTGTGTGTGTATGTGTGTGTGTATATATATATATACACATATATATGTATGTATGTATATGTGTACATTTTATTTATATGGTATATATATGTATACACATATATGTATGTATATATATATATACACACATATATGTGTGTGTCTATATATATATATATATATATATGTGTGTATATATACATATATATATATATAGATAGATAGATCTTCCGCACTCGGCAGAGCAAGTCGCATATCTTTTTGTTCATACCCTCCCTAAGTTTTCCTCCTCCCTGCTTGCTTTTTGTCTCGTCTTTGACTCTTCAGCGCTCACTCGAACCAATTTGCGATGGATTTAATAAATTGGGCTGTTTCATCTATAGATAAGATTTTTTCCACGAAGCGGACCGGGCCAGGAGAAGCGGTCTGCCCCTCTGACACGCATGCTGTCGGATACATGATGGACTCGTGGGGACAGTGGCAACCCATGTGTTTGACCGTCTTGTCTGTCGAAGACGTGGAAGATTTGTGGATTATTGGGATATTGGTGGCAGCTGCTCTGTTTTTTGGCGTGAGCGGAGCTGTCTGTTACTGGAAGATCAGGAAGACTTCGGCGGCTATCGGCGCGCTGGCCAAACTTCCTGATCAGCAAGATTCTCTGATCCGGGCTGTGAGCTCCTCAACCCAGCTGTTGTACGAACTGAACCGCACAATGGGAGCGGCGGTAGACCACCGCGGACCTGCGGTGCGCTTTGGAACTCGTTTACAGCCGCCCGGCCTCAATCAGGGCACAGATGGGGGTTCGTAGCTTCGGAACCTCATATGATTCGGCGATTTTGGACCTGAACAGCACCTGGACTTTGGAAGGCTGCAGTCAAAAAGAACACTGTGGCCTGGATTGAAGATAAACAATAACTATCTAATCTAGTTTCTGCACGACCTTGGAAAAGAAGAAGGCTGTCTGCTGGAAACTATTCTCCTGGAGTGAAGCTGAGAGACCTTGCTGACCCCCCCTCCCTCCCCAGAGGTCTCTGAGGGTGCGCTCGGAGGCGCCAAGCTTAACAACTGCTGAACTGTGCTATCTGAGTGTTGCTCACAGACTCTTTTGATCTCCTTGCATGTCGTCAAATCTGCAACAATGTCTTGTCTGGTTGTGCTTATTGCTGATAGAGTTTTTGGGACTTTATCATAGAGTGTCTTAAGGCAATCTTTGATAGATTCTTTTTTTGAATATCACAAATGATACCTATTGTGTTTTTCCTTTTTCCATATCTGTTTGACCTTCATCCGGAGACGGATGAGTGCGGCCGCGCAGAAGAACATGTCACGTGTTTGAATATGCTGCAGCTTTACATACTCTCCCTCTTCTGGACGACTGTGTATACATAATCACGTTGTATTAATTAACTGGTGCAATGTTAATAAAAAATCTCTTATCTCTTATCTTATCTCTTATCTTATATGTTTCTGTTATCTTATTTTATATATATGAATGTTTCTGTTGACTTATTTTATATATATATGAATGTTTCTGTTAACTTATTTTATATATATGAATGTTTCTGTTAACTTATTTTATACATATGAATGTTTCTGTTATCTTATTTTATATATATGAATGTTTCTGTTGACTTATTTTATATATATGAATGTTTCTGTTAACAAAAACATTCATATATATAAAATAACTTAACTTATTTTATATATGAATGTTTCTGTTTCTTATTTTATATATATGAATGTTTCTGTTGACTTATTTTATATATATGAATGTTTCTGTTAACTTATTTTATATATATGAATGTTTCTGTTCAGTGTCCTGAGACGACTTCTGTTGTGACTTGGCGCTTTAGAAATAAACTGAATTGCCGTATTCTCCGGCCTATAAGTTGCACCGGCCTATAAGTCGCACCTCACGGCACAAAACGAGCACGCGCAGCAACAACAGACCTGCAGTGCAGCAAACAGACCTGCATCTCTTTGATCTTTAAAGATAAACACATAAAAAATATATTTTTGTTAGCTGACATTACAGTAAAAGTGTGTCTCAGTTTAACTTTTCTTGATAAATGCACTTTGACGGTTAAAAACCGTTAAATTACGTGACCGTTTTTTGACCAAAGTGAAAAAAAACCCGAAAAATCCACGTATAAGTCGCACCGGCCTATAAGTCGCAGGGCTTGGAAATGTAGGCAAAAAGGTGTGACTTATAGGCCGGAGAATACGGTGAATTGAATAGACGTTACTCCTAAGAATGTTAATCACGGATTAACTTTTGGAGTCGCATACAAATAGAGGGTCCACAGCTACCGTAATCATCATTTGGCAAAACAAAAAAAAAAAGACTGATTCATTCAGTTTGTTAGATACTGAGCTAAAATTTGGAGTGGTAGTAGCTGAGAGTCATATAAAACACATCTTCTGAGCACTACACACTGCACAAGATCTCACATAAATTTGTACACAGTCAGTCAAAAGATGATTTGAGTCAACTCTGACGGCGGGTGATGTGCATACTCTGCTAGGCCTGCTAATGCTAGGCCTTTAATTGAACAAGCAGCTGCATGCTGGCACCTTCCACTTCAAGCAGCTCTTCGTCTCCTCGAACGTTGGGTCTCTGGTTGCACAAATGTGTCCCGCTGACTGCTGATTCAGTTTTTTACAAGCTGCCTGACGGGGGCCAATACAGTCATGTGGCCCACAGTTTTATCCTCACATGTTGGAGGAACTGTGTATTAATTTGGTTTAGATGGGATGCAGTGTTTTATTTGCATAAAATCTCTAAAATCTAATTTCGCTTATTGTTTTTTCTTGATGTTAAACAGTTTTAATAGCTGTTTTTTAACAAGTATAATGTAAAATAATGCCAGATATTGAAAGATCTAAATATTCTGAACAAATGTGCTGAAGCACTTGTCCATAGAACATTTTCTTCATATTTTCTAGTGAAAAACAAGTAAAAAATGCCAGGCGGAAATTTGAGGCTTAGGTGTAAAAGGGTTAATTTGGTTTAGATGGGGTTTTATGAAAGTGGGCTCTAAGCAGAGAAGACCCCCTTCCAAACAGTTTCCCACCCTCACCCTCAGATTGAAGCTATTTTGCCACAAAGCCAAAGCATATTCCTCCATCAATGTGTCAGGGAAAAGCTATTAAATCTGCTTCACTTTTCCTAAGTGTCACATAAGCAAAAGATTTAGTGAAATCCTCCCGGAGCATTAAATATCTGGGGGATTTTCCCCTGAAATGTTTCCTAATGGACCAATGAGAAGTGTCAGAAACTCTTATTAGACTTGAATCTCTCTGGTGTTAAAATGTTTTGCTTGGAGCTGAAGTGGCAAAATTTGGGCTGTGAGCAGATCTGAACTTTTCACATAATCACGTTAAAATGTGTCCATCGGTTCACATAAAGAGCACAGACCAAGCATGGATTAACTTTGAAATAAACATTAAATGTTATGTGGAATGTTAAGAGGAGCCAGTTGAGGTGGCTCGGGCATCTGGTTAGGATGCCTCCTGGACGCCTCCCTGGTGAGGTGTTCCGGGCATGTCCCACCGGGAGGAGACCCAGAGGAAGACCCAGGATACGCTGGAGGGACTATGTTTCTCGGCTGGCCTGGGAACGCCTTGGGATTCCCCCAGAGGAGCTGCTCCAAGTGGCTGGGGAGAGGGAAGTCTGGGCCTCCCTACTTAGGCTGCTACCCCTGCGACCCGACCCCGGATAAGCGGAAGAAAATGGATGGATGGATGGATGGATGGATGTTGTGTGGTCTGTTTACAGCATTTGATGCAAATTATCATAAAATGAGTGCTAAAACAAAGCCCAATAAATATAATCCATTGTTTCTCAGGTCATCACCTAAAGCCCTGTTGAGAAACAGGGTTAAACTCATGTTGGTCAGACCTTGAAAATAACATTGAACAACCTAATGTGATTTTATGACACGTCACACTCACGGTAGTTTTGATCAGGACTCTCGGCTACTACTATACATCATACACTGCCAGGCCCAAAAAAAATTGCCACCAAAAAATAATAATTAATATTTCATTGGACTGCCTTTAGCGTTGATTACAGCACACATTCACTGTGGCATTATTTCAATAAGCTTCTGCAATGTCACAAGATCTATTTCCATCCAGTGTTGCATTAATTTTTCACCAAGATCTTGCATTGATGACTAGGCACTAGGCATGATGGGTGCATCACTTTCCTGTCTCTCTTCTTCTTCTCACCCTGGTGCACCCATCACTCTGGAACAGGGTAAATCTGGACTCATCAGACCACATGACCTTCTTCCGTTGCTTCACAGTCCATTCTTTATGCTCCGTAGCAAATTGAAGCCTTTTTTTTCCCAGTTGATTATTTTCTTAAGGCTACACAGCTGTTCAGTCCCGGTCCCTTGAGTTCCCTTCACATTGTGCGTGTGGAAATGCTCTTACTTTCACTATTAAACATAGCCCTGCGTGCTACTGTTGTTTTTCTTCCATTTGATTTCACCAAACGTTTAAGTGATCACCGATCACGATCATTCAGGATTTTTTTCCGGCCACATTTCTTCCTCGAAGACGATGGGTCCCCACTGTCCTTCCAGTTTTTAATAATGCGTTGGACAGTTCTTAACTCAATTTTAGTAGTTTCTGCAATTTCCTTAAATGTTTTCTCTGCTTGATGACAATGATTTGACCCTTCTCAAACAGAGTGACATCTTTTCCATGACCACACCATGACCTCTTTCAATGTGGTTGTTTAAGAAATGAGAAGCAACCAGTTGGGGTTAAATAACTTGTTGCCAGCTGAAAGATAATCGCCCATGCAGTAATTATCCAATAGGAGGCTCGTATCTATTTGTTTAGTTAAATCCAGATGGTGACATTTTTTGGGGGCCAGACAGTGTTTCTTAGCTCAATATCTTCAACACTGAGACTGAGTTAGAACCATTTTTTAATATTTGCAAAGGATGCAGTGGCCATTTTCAATTGGTTTGAGTCCAAAAGATAATGAGTTGCAGCTGAACATCTGATGATTATTTTCTGAGTGTGTCATTCAGTGGTTCATAAAATAATTTGATAACAGACAAAGAATGCACACATACCAGCAAAAGCATGGTCAAGCTTATGACACCCTTATACATGTAGCCTTCTTAAGGAGGCACCATTCATCCATTATCTTTACCCGCTTCTTCCTTGTTGGGTTGTGGGGGTCACTGGTGTCTATGTCCAGCCATCACTGTGCAAGAGGCGGGGGACACCCTGGTCCAGGTGACTGTCGTATCTGTTGTTGGTTTTAACCTAAATGCAAACAGGACTCAGGAATAAAGTGAATATATTTATTTAAACAACACAAAACAACAGCTGACGTGGCAGCAAAACTTACACGATGAGGTGCCGTGGAGGGAGACAGGACATGACGCCAACGAGGACAATCCACGGACAATGAGAGGAGGACAAGACACTGAATACCCGCGTTTGGCAATGAGGGACACCTGGGGTGATTAGGGTAGGGGAAAGGTGTGTAGGAACCAAAATGACAAGCAACCTACACCAATCCTAAAAATAAAACATGCATGTTAGGCTGCCTTCAGGCACAGGCCACCCTTGCAAAGGACATCTGTGATCTCAATGGGATTTGCCAGGGCAAATAAAAGTTAATAAATAAATAAATCCTCGTGACGTTCAGTAAAAAAAAAAAAGTTGTCTTTTACTCTGTTGGAAATACCCTCTGTCCATCCATCTGTGCATGTTGTGAGCATTTTATTTCGGCTGCTCCCTTCTTCAGGGGTCGCCACAGCGAACTAATAATAATAATAATAATAATGTCTTTTCCTGTCATCTGCGTATGTTTCCCATACACAGACGAAATTCGTCTCTGCATTTAACCCAACCACCTACCAGGTGGTGCAGTGAGCAGCCATAGAAAGCGCCCGGGGAGCTGGAGAATTAGGTGTGCACTCATAGACACCCCAAGGTGTGTAGTGGCCGGGACGCGAACCCGCGTCCTTCGGGTTCCAAGTCAAAAGCCCTGCCACTACACCATCTTGGCTCCTAAGTCACATGAAGCAAGATGTTGTGAGCATAATAACTACATAAAAAAGATCACTGTTGAAAGTTGAGTTGCCAAGTCAAAATTGATCATGTAAACTGGCCACCGCTATCATTTGGAAAACTCTGCTTTCTTATTTTTGCATTGCTTAAAGTATAGTTTCGTCAAAGGATCAGTGTGGCCTGTGATGAATGTTTAATCTATGGGGACCAAGACCACCATTGGCCACCCCTTGGCTCTGCCATACACCTTGGTGGTACATAAAAAAATGAAAAACTACACAGTGTAACACTACCCACATCAACATCTTGCACATGAAACATTAAGGTTTACTTACATTCCCTGTTCAACTACAAACACTTTTCAAATCCCTCAGCGACAGAACCTTGGCGTACCGCTTCTCTTTTAACATGCATGTGATTTGCTCAACCCTCGGTTATTTCAGAGCCCTCTCTGGCTGGAGTTCCCAGCCTGCCTCTTTGCGTCGTTGTCTTTCATTTCCTCCTCAGCCCCGGGTCGTTCAGTACCTGTCAATTTATTTCTGCAGCGTGACTCCCTAATCCACCTGAGTGCATGGAGGACAGTTTTGACATAAGAAGAAAAGACTCCTAAAGAGAGGAGCAGTATCTTTAGAGCCGGGGGATAACCGGATTACGACGGCCATTCTGAGCTGCTGGCAGTTTTTTCTTATTTCCCATTTTTCCGCTCATCTCTCTAGAGTTGAAACTCTGTTTTTTTTTTTCTCGTGAAAAAAATAAAAGTAAAAGAAATTTCCAAACACTGACAAGTACACAAACCTCAATACAGTTTTTCCAACTAGTGAAAGCTTTGTAGAGGATAAATAGTTCCCAACCTTCTTTGGAAGCCACAACTGTTTGTTTGCAGTGTGTGCCTCCTGTGTGGAGGCCTGAACCCACAGTAAAGCAGATAACGGCAAATAGACCACCGCTGCAAATCATTTAATCCCCCCAGCCTGTCCGTTCACTGAAAACATCTTATCATCTCCAACACTGATGTCTTCTGCACACCTGCATCTTTTACGTCCTTTTCTTTTACCTTTAAAGAGGCCTGTGGTGCCTTTGACTGTGGGAGGTTAACTGCGTCATGTGGATGTAATACTTGTTAATCGTGTGTTTGGTGGGAATATTAATCATTTTCACATCATGAACAGTTAATAATAATAATAATAATAATAATAATAATAATAATGAATTCAATTTATAACGCACTTTTCATTAATGAAAATCTCAAAGTGCTACAAGGTGCAACAGAATTAAATGTCAATAAAACATTTAATAAACAATTAAAATCAACAACAGTATCAGCTATGATCAAAAGTAGAATCATGAGGAGTAGAGTATGCTCGGTTGAAAAGAAAGGTCTTCAAGCCGCTCAGTCAACCACAGACTGTGGGGCTTCAGTTTCTCTGAATCACCTGTAAGTGTCGCCAAAGGAACAAGAACCACAGAAACGTGCGTACGCGTGCTCTGGAGCTGGCGTGGAAATGTACTTGGATGCGCACATATTCACGTTCAGTTCAGTTTTGATACATACGGGGTTTTGCGTGGATAGTGACGCACGCAAGGTTTTTGTGCGCACGCACGGTTGATACATGAGGCCCCAGGTGTTCTGCTACACTATTTATAAGCCATAATAATTAAAATTACAAGAAATAAAGGCTTGAAATATTTCACTCTCTGTGTGTAATGAATCAATGTAAGATATGAGTTTCACTTTCTGAAAAGACTGACAAAAAATGTTGAACTTTTTCACAATATTATTTTTTTTAGATGCATTCTGATGAAATGTTTTGAACTTTCTAATGGGGATGTAAAGGTCAAGGATGTTTTTCCACTTACTAATGTCAAACGTTATATAAACGATGTGTGTTGGTTAGTTGTTTGTCTTGGTGAAGTGGAGCCTGCAGGAGCATGGAGCTAGCCTGGCCCTCGCCATTCCTGCACAGCTCCGCTCAATTCTCATTTCCCTTCACTGCTCAGTCTGGGACTTCTCCCATAGACAAGGATTTCTCCGGTAGATTTTTGACCGGACCAATCAGAGAACAGAAGGGGCGGAGTTTTTGGCCCCTAACCCACGCCTCCACCTGTCCCAGCGCACAGCCAGCGAGCATTCGCATGTTCTCATTCAAAGCGATGCAAGACTGTTTTATATGTGACACAAATGTATTAATTTCCCCTTCTTAATCCCTTATCTGGAGTTTTATTTTGTTTTTTTGCCAAGAGTCAAGTGTTCGCTCCCTCCTCCTCCTCCTCTCTCTCCGCTGAGCAGGGGCGGATCTACTGGGGTGGCATGGGGTGGCAGTTGCCACCCCAACAGAGAGCCTTGCCACCCTGTTTGCCACCCCAGCTGGACATTACAAATGCAAACATCTTTTTTCCGACAACATTGAATGCAGCACAATGTAGTCATATGGTCCACACTCCTTACCAGTTGGTGGCGGTAATGCTCACCTAACTTTCTTGCCAACTGCCAATAAATTTAAAGAAGAAGAAGCACAATGTACAACTGACTCAAGACGTCAAGTTCTGACTGAGTGGCGGGAAGTGAGAAATGAAATGAAAAGAGGACTGAACACACCTGTATTTCTGCTGCCTGTACTTTGGCTGTTTCATGTCTCTCCCTTTACATTGCATCATTTTATTTATATATACAGGTAGTCCCCGACTTACGAACGAGTTCCGTACCTACGGGCCGTCCGTAAGTCGAAAATTCATAAGTAGGATCACATTAAAAACAATTTAAAAATTGTTTTTGTTTTTATAAATAAATAAATAGATGTACAGTACTGTACAGTCACCAAGCACTTAACCTATCATAACACAGTTTTAAAGATGAAGGAGTGAGTTAAATTGTCTCCCTTTCACATAAAGGGAGCTAGCTCCCTTTATGTGAAAGGCTTCTGAATGGAGCCTGCTAGGGAGGAGGGAGACAATTCAACTCACTCCTCAACTATGTTAGGATAGGCTAAGTGCTTGGTAACTGTACAGTACTGTACATTTATTTATTTATTATTTTAAAAAAGTTTTTTTTTTTATAATGAGATGCGTTCGTAAGTCTGAAACGTAAGTCGGGGCGTCGTAAGTCGAGGACTACCTGTATACTGTATATATATATGTATGTGTGTGTGTATGTGTATGGAGGGGGAGGGTGTTGCCACCCCCTGAAACATCCTTGCCACCCTCTTGCCACCCCATAGATATTTTTCTAGATCCGCCCCTGCCGCTGAGTGCAAAGAATAAGGAAATGACTGAGGTTGTCACGAGAGAATTAAAATAGGGTTTTACGTTGCTGCCCGAGTCCCTGCATATTTTCTGGTCTTCTGGACCAGCGCTACATGGTTCTATTTAATTTTTTTCAAACGTTATAAACACAGAATATGCAGGCAGCGAGAGAAAATTCAGCAGGAGGCGGAGCAGATGTCAAGTTCGGCAGAGCTCTGAGGGGGAGGGAGCAGAATGCTTTCCCTGTTCAAAATTTTTCTAAGATCCAATGGTTTTGTTCCTCAGGCAGAGGCCACGCCTCCAGCAAGAATCGTTTCTCAATGGAGAAAGTCCAGACCCTAGTACGAAGCGAAGTGAAGGACAAGGGTCTGGTTTTAACCAGGCTAGCATGGAGCCTGCGCACCTGATAAACTCCAAGGCCCCTAAACTGTGAAACGGCTGTCTTGACTTCGCCTCTGTCTGATAACGGGTATTTAACTTTTTAACTCTTCCTCTGTGAGCAGACCTTGGAAACGAAGCACCATGCAACATATTTTGATGTTTGCATTTCAACGCTGCTCCATCTTGCAAGATTAAACCTTTGCTAAGAAAGATCTTCTCTTTGCCCTTATTCATTTTTTTTTATTTTTTTAAACTAATATTTTTATTGCTGCTGCACTGTGGCTGTAAAATGTATGATACAGTATCTACCTTACCATCATAATTCAATCTCTCTTTTTTTTTTAAATAATTTTATTTAAGCATCCATTAACAACAGTACGTGAAAACAGAAACAAAACAGGCATGACATATTTTCTTTTTCTTCCTGTTCCCCCTACCCTTCCTTATCTATCCCCATCCTACCGCTACAAACAGTAATAATAATAATATAAATAAATTATAGACAAACAACTAACAAAAAATAAAATAAAATAATAAGTGTTAAAATAATAACATACCGTTAATTCAAAAACGTGGACAACATACAGAAAGGCGTCCATACAACCGTGGGTATAGAAACCAAGTCAGGACATGGACTAAAAAAAACAAAACAAAAAAAAACTGCACAGGTTGATAAGCACTGTCAGTGACCAGAAACCATCCAGAACCAATGAGGCTGCCGGGCCGGGGCACAGGCACATACACAGCAGAACCAGCTCTCGTGTGACCCTCAGGATCGAGGGAGGGCATCCAGTCTCTCAAAGTAAGATAATAGAGGGGCCCAAGTTTTATAGAATTTTTGGGTTGAACCTCTAACACTAAATTTGATCTTCTCTAGTTTAAGGAAAAGAGTCAGATCTTGCAACCAGAGAGAAGCTTTGGGTGGATGTGCTGATTTCCACACTAATAGTATTCTTCTTCGGGCTAGGAGAGTAGAAAAAGCCAGTACATTTTTAAAATCGTGGGTTAATGGTATATCCTCCCCTGGGACTCCAAATATTGCCAGTTCAGCACTGGGTTGGATACTTGTATCAAAAGCTTCAGATAAGGTCTGAAAAATTATAGACCAGAAGTTGTGCAGCTTATCACAGGACCAGAACATGTGAGTTAGATTCGCCTTGACTGTATGGCAACGAACACAGTTTTCACTGACTGTAGGGTAAATCTTTGAGAGTCTGGCTCTGCTGTAATGAATCCTGTGGAGGACCTTGAACTGAATTAGTCCGAGTCGAGCGCATGATGTTGACCCATTTACTCTACGTAATGCGTCTAGAGAAGTGAAGACTCAGTCGGGGTGGGTTTTAATAAGGGTTGGGTTCAGTGCTGCATTTTCCTTTCACATTTGTGATTTGTGTTGTTTTTTTTATTTGATTTTTTTCTCAAGTTTGTATACCGTGGATAAGTGGACATGTGCTACCGGGTGGGGCTGTCGGGCCGGAACACGTATAAAATTAGATTGTTATGGCTGACATATGTAACAGTAATATGAGAGGGGGGGCCTCAATGGTTCGTTTTACCAGCTGGAATGTGAAGGGCATGAGAGGACCAGTGAAACGGGCAAAAAATTTTGCTCACCTTAAAAAACTAAAAACTGAAATTGCATTTTTACAGGAAACTCATTTGATTTCTACAGATCATATAAAACTTAAGAAGCCATGGGTGGGACAAGTTTACCATTCACAATTCAACACAAAAGCCAGAGGGACAGCAATATTGATACACAAAAATATACAGTTTACTTTAAGCGAGTCCATATCAGACCCACAGGGTAGATATGTTATAGTATCTGGTTCTCTATATGATACTCAGGTTACACTTGCTTGCATATATGCTCCTAATTGGGACGACCCCGCCTTTGTGTCCGGGTTAATATCTGCTCTACCTAACATGAACTCTCACCGCCTGATTTTGGGTGGTGATATGAACTGTGTAATGGATCCAACCCTAGACCGATCAAGCTCAAGTTCGACATCCCCATCAAAGATGGCCCAGGCCTTAGGAGTATTCATGAAGGAGACGGGCTGCATTGACCCTTGGCGCTTTTTGTTTCCAGATAGTAGGGAGTTTTCTTTCTTTTCACATGTCCATCAGTCATATTCAAGGATTGATTATTTTTTTATTGATAAATCTCTGTTACCCTTTGTCAAGAAAAGTGAATATTCTGCTATCGTAGAGTCTGATCACTCTCCAGTTATATTGGATTTAGCCTTATCACTTAATCAAGCTCACCGCCCCATGTGGAGACTTGACTCAACTTTGTTAGCAGATGATAAATTTTTTGAATTGATGTCTACTGTGATAGATAATTTTTTGCTCGAAAACAAATCAGACTCGGTGTCTCCCTCTATCCTGTGGGAAACATTAAAAGTGGTAATCAGAGGTGAAATAATATCTTACACTGCTACACGCAACAAAATTAGAAAAGCAAGGCAGAACCAACTTATTAGTTCTATGCTAGAACTGGACCGTAGGCACTCTATATCACCCTCCCCCGAGCTATATAAAGAGAGACTATGTCTACAAATGCAATATAACCTTATCTCAACGCAGGATGTTGAACAATCCCTGCTCAGATCCCGAGGCTTCATATACGAACACGGTGAGAAGGCGGGCCGCCTTTTGGCCCACCAACTCAAAAGTCGGTCAGCGACACAGCTCATACCACAGATTCAAAAGTCCGCTACAGAGCAAACTGTTGATCCAGCTGAAATAAACCAAGTCTTTGAGAAATTTTACTCTGATTTATACTCCTCACAATTTCCAGAGGATAATTCAGACATGAAAGATTTTCTAGACGACTTGAATATCCCTGCTAGATCTAGATAAAAAGAGGGATGTGGATAGGCCCCTCACTCTTACAGAAGTCAAGTTATCAACTCTATTTCAGCATTGCAGAGTGGCAAGACCCCTGGACCAGACGACTTTCCAATCGAATTCTATAAAAAAAATTCATCCAAATTAGCACCTCTTTTACTTAAAATGTTTAACCACTCATTGGAGAATGGAAACTTGCCGCAGACCCTTACAGAAGCTAATATTACACTTTTATTAAAACATGGTAAAAATCCGATGGACTACGCTTCCTACAGGCCTATATCACTCCTTAATGGAGACGTTAAAATCTTAGCTAAACTTTTGGCCTTGAGACTGGACGCGGTCATGACAGATATAATCTCCTCGGATCAAACCGGGTTCATGAGAGGTCGTCACTCTTTTTCTAATATACGTAGGCTTATTGGTGTTATTCATGCCCCTTCACCGGGAGAGACCCCTGAGGTTGTGGTTTCTCTTGACGCGGAGAAGGCATTCGATCGAGTCGAGTGGCCTTACTTATTTACAGTATTAGCTAGGTTTGGGTTTGGGCACAAATTTATATCATGGGTACAGCTGTTATACACATCACCCAAAGCAAGCATAATCACTAATAGAACGAGGTCTAGGCCCTTCTCTCTATCTAGAGGCACCCGGCAAGGTTGCCCTCTTAGCCCGCTTCTCTTCGTTCTAGCTATTGAACCACTTTCAATTATGCTTAAGACCTCACTGGACTTTAAGGGTATTTATAGAAAACAACTGGAACATCGGCTGTCCCTATATGCAGATGACTTATTGCTCTACATCTCTGACCCGGTATCATCTATCTCCAGCATCGTGAGTTTACTAAACCGTTTTGGTAAATTTTCAGGATATAAGTTGAACTTCTTAAAGAGTGAATGTTTCCCAATCAATAACTCTGCACTCCAAATTACAGAAACTGATCTGCCCTTCCCTCTCTCTAGAACAGGTTTCAAATACTTGGGAATCAACGTGACACGTTCTTTTCCTGATCTGTTTGAAAAAAATTTCACCCCTCTGCTCAATAATCTTAAACGCGATCTCCAGAAGTGGAGTGTCTTAAATTTATCGCTAGCTGGCAAAGTTGCATGTATTAAAATGAATATCTTGCCTAGATTTATGTATTTATTTCAAAGTACGAACGGGACGATATTTTCACCCCCTAGCTACGACAGGATCAAGCTGCGAACGGTTCTTAGGTCCCGAACTCGTTCGTAGGTCGGGGGTTCCCTGTATTCCGATCTTTCTCCCCAAATCATTTTTTAAACTTATTGATAAACAGCTGTCCTCGTTCATCTGGAATAACAAACACCCCAGAATTAGTGGGCGTTTCCTTCAGAGACAAAAGGAAGACGGGGGTTTGGCTCTACCTAACCTATTGTATTATTACTGGGCAGCAAACCTACAAAAAGTAGTCTGTTTGTTACAACAACCGGATGTTGGCTGGTGCCAATTAGAACTGAATACATGTAAGCCATCATCATTCCCTGCATTAGTTGCCTCAAAGCTTCCTCTCTCTCCTAAACAATATTCTACATGCCCAGTTGTAATCTCTACACTAAAAATATGGTCACAATTTAGACAACACTTCAATATGACAAACTTCTCTATCTATAGTCCCATATGTGATAACCATGTTTTCTTGCCATCCAAATTAGATCCTGTCTTTGCTCAATGGCAGAGAGCAGGCTTAAGTAACTTTAGTGACCTTTACATAGATGGTATTTTCGCTACCTTTGATGCTATCGCCTCTAAATTTAGTCTACATCGTTCCTCCCTATTCCGTTATCTCCAGATTAGAGACTTTGTTCGCAACATCAGTCCTTGCTTTCCTAATTTACCCCCAAAGGGAGGAATGGACATTATCTTGCAAACTCCTACACAATGTAGAGGCCTCATTTCCAAAATCTATAATAGCATCTCATCATTCAATGTAGTGAAACTTAACAAGATCAGAGCAGAATGGTCAGAAGAGCTTGGCGTACACGTCTCGGATTAGACCTGGAATCATGCCCTTATTCATTTAACGAGCTGATGACAGGATAATTAAATTATCCAACCCTTTCTTTCATCTTAAAGTTTCTTCAGCTCCACAGAGTCCCTCATCTTTAGACAGACTCTAATTGTACCTAAGCCCATTGCCCACAAATAAAAAAAATCACTAAACGAGTTTCAACTTCTTACTCTGTCTTCGTTTATTATTAAACCTTTTGAGAATAAATATTAAAACAGAGCTTTTTTGGAGTAGCTCAGATAAGATGAAACCCACAGTTTGCTTACAGAGCAGGTAATGGTGCTGATGATAAACATCTAACCTAATCTGGTTTTGGTTCATCTTGATTTGGCTAAAACTTTTGCTCACATGATTTTTATCCGCTTTTCTCATCTTTTAACCGTAAACAATGCCACATTTTAGCTGATCGTCTTTAACAGCCACAACGTTGACCAAGATTTACAAACTCACATGTGAAGAAGTTGGGACAGTTTACAAAACTCACACATTTTATTTCCCATGAAACAAATTAAGCATATCTTTTTCTTAATGTAAACAACAGATAAGTTTGATTTTAAGGGCAGAAACATGTCTAACCACCGTCGTCTGAGGTCCATATGTCATTTTTCACTATATTTTAATTTTCTTAGATGTGCCTGGACGTTCATAAAAGTGACCGATCATGGGGGTGCCTCATAAGAAACGTGAATATTTTCCACTTAAAGCATTTTGTACATGTTGTGAAGTTATGACTACTTCATGTCCCAGCCTGCGCTCTCCTCTCAGCAGAAATGTACAGAAGTTAAAAGCTGTTGGAGAGAGAGATGAATAAAGGGCCTGCAGTCACACTCTTTTTTTAAAGGGATTACAGCAGGCTCTCTCCTTCTCATTGGCGTGGCCCTCCGTGTCAGTGTGTTGAGGAGTGGGGGCCATGCTCTGTGTCATCCAGAACAAGCCTCTCGTTCA
>JBBPBX010005871.1:0-19998 GCA_038048925.1 Garcialebias charrua
CCATTTCAACAAATCATCAAAACGTTCAGCTCTTTCAGGACAATCCTGCTGTGACTTTGTTATTGGTGCAACTTTAGCTTTTTTGAAATAGTTAGCCGTTTCTGCCATTTTTTCCTCATGGAAAATGAATAGAGTTCATTTTACATCCTTCACATCTTTAGATCTGTTTACAAACTTCTTCTGCTCCTTTCACGTTTTTATTCTTGTTCAGCTTCTTTCAGCTGCCTTGTGCAAATTTTAACTTTTTTCCAGCTACTTTAAGCAAGTTTCAGCATTTTTTTTTTTTTTGTTTGGTGCTCCTTTCAGATTATTTCTGCTAACTACATGTTTGTGATTCTTCTAACATATTTCTGCTAATTTCAGCTTTTTCTACTATTTCAACTACATTTAAAGGTGGGGTATGTAAAATTGTAATGTAGTCTGTAACTTTTCAAACAATATATTTTTAACATATTTCTTCACTCTGTCACTATCTACTGACAGACTGATGTTAGACAAAGTAATCTCTGAAAAAAACTATAGTCCCCTTGCTTCTCTATCAGCATTTATAAAAACACTGAAAACACAGAGTGACCCGGACACTGACCAGCCAATAAAAACAGAGTTGTTTGTCACGCCCCAACCCACGCCCCCGCCTGTCACAGCCTCAGCGCCGCGGCTCGTTCTCATTCAAAGGATTGCAAAGCGATGCAGGACTGTTTTTTATGTGACACAAATGTATTAAATATCCCTTCTTCATCCCAGAGCTGGACTTTTATTTAGTTTTTTTGCCAAAAGTCAAGTGATCGCTTCATCCTCCACTCACAGGAATGAGGAAATGGATTTGTCACGACTCACGAGCGAATTAAATCATGTCCAAATTGGCTGGTGATGCTCTGCTGATTACAGGGTCTTTTTGTGTTGTTGGACGAGTGATTCATGGTTTTATTATATTTTTTAAACAGTTATATTATCATATAAACACAGAACTTCGCAGCGCAGAGACAGGACATGGAGTGGGGGCGGAGCATTCCAGACATTCCAAACCTGCACTGACAGAAAGAGGAAATCACGAGCGAATAAATCATGTCCAACGTTGCTTTGTGAAGCTCTGCTGATTTCTGCTGGTTTTTGTGTTGTTGGACAAGTGCTCCATGGTTTTATAATATTTTTAAAAGTTTTTTTAACATATAATCACAGAATATTGAAGCGCTCCGAGCAGACACACAGCAGGGGGCGGAGCAGAACTAAAATTCAGCAGAAGCACGGACTGTGCTTCTGCGCTGAAAATATTTCTAAGTCCCAGAGTGTTACAGAAATCGCAGACCATACCTTTAACAGTTTTATGCTAATTTAGGCTTTTTCAGCTAAATCCACATTATTTTCACTCATTTCAACTTTTTCAGCTACTTAAGCAAATGTGCTCTCTTTCCACTTATGTAATTTCTGTATATTTTTGTTTTTCAGCTACTTTTCAGCAGTTTTTTTTAATGTGTGCTAATTTCAGCAGGTTTTTAAAGATAATTTTATTTTTGTGTGTTTGTGTCTCTTTCAGGCTAATTGGGCAAGTATGAGTTCTTTCTGCTTTCTTCTGCCAATTTGAGCTTTACCTTTTCAACTATACGTTTTTGTTTTTTAGTTAGTTTTAGCTGTTTTCAGATAAATTCACATTTTTCATGGTAATGGCTACTTTCAACCTAATTATTATTTTCTGCTAATTTCAGCTTGTTATGCTCCTTTCAGCTGTTTTCTGTTAGTTTCAGCTTTTTCTGCAGTTTAGCTGTTTTATGCTAAATGTAACTTTTTCAGCTAATTCCACATTTTTAGCTCATTTCAGCTATTTCTACTTCTTTCTAGTACTTTAACTTCTGTGTTTTCAGCTCCTTTCAGCTATTTTTTTTTGCATATTTCAGCTTTTTTTAGCTAATTTCTTAATTTTGAGCTAATTTCTGTGTATTTAAAATTAATTGAGCAAGTATGTGTTCTTTCCTTTCTTTTATTAAATTAGGCTTGTTCATCCATTTCAGATAATGTCAGCTGTTTTTTTTTTCCAGCAAGTTCATCTGCAACAAGCATTCACAATTTTAGTAGGAAATCAATTTCTCTATTTCAGCATGACTCCCATGTAGCTGAACTTAAAGCTGCTATATGTAACTTTTCTAACAATATATTTTTAACATATTTCTTCACTCTGTCACTAGATTGATGTTAGAGAGGTAATCTCTGAAAAAAACAAAAAAAAATATTGTCCCCTTGCTTCTCCAGGTGGTAAATAAGCATTTCTAAAAAGAAAAAGTGACCCGCCATTTTCCAGCCAATAAAAACAAAGTTTGTAACCAGCCAATAAAAACCGAGCTTGAATTTGAATCAGCCAATAAAAACAGAGCTTGAATTTGAATTTTAACAGACCACAAGGGGGCAGAGCCATATATGGCTCTGAGGGGGAGGGATCAGAATGCTTTGCTTGTTGAAATTTTTTCTAAGTGCTGATGTTCTACAGAAACTGCAGACTTCACCTTTAATAACAAACAATATGAATAAAATTCAGTCAATTTTACAAATACGTACATAAATTTGTTTTGGCAGTAGCCGATATTGATCCTTAACAGACGTTCTGAGTACTAACTGATTGCACAATACCTTTGTGTAATTTTAGTCAGCTTTGTCTGACAGTGAGCAAACTACAGTGGTGCTTGAACGTTTGTGAACCTTTAGATGTCTCTACATTTCTGAATACTGTAAATACAAACTAACATTATCATACTGAATGTAAAGGGTCACATACTTTTGCCACTCACAACAATGTGATATTGGATCATTTTCCTCAATAAAAAATGCCCAAGTACTGTATAATGTTTTTGTCATTTGTTAACTGGGTTCTCTTTATCTACTTTTAAGACTTGTGGGAAAATCTAATGATGTTTTAAGTCATATTTAGGCATAAATATAGAAAATTATAAAGGGTCACACTTTCAAGCACCACTGTATTTTATGAACCACTAGAGGGATTTGTTTGTAACTTTCAGGGAATATTCATTAGATGGAAGACATTTTAACATTTGGAGAAAACCCTAATAAAGATGGCCACCACAGCCAACTAATCCCAGAAACTACAATAAATAAATAAATAAATAGTTCAGTAAATCTAACAGATATTGTGCTAAATTTAGTGTAATAGCTGCTGTCACTCACAACATGAACCAGAAGTGACAGATCTTGTACAACGGTTGGAGTTAACCCTGCTTGGCTGTTGGCAAAATATCTCATAAACTACCATACCGATTTTAATGAAACATTCTAAACATAATAATGGGAAGCACATTTGAAACCAGTACAACTCACAATGTCCACCAGAGCTAAAACTAGCCAACATAAATGTCTACAACTTAACAGATACCAACATAAAATGTGATGTTATAGTAGCTGAGGGTCATCCACAACTCATACTCTGAGAACGCCATCTTGTGATGTCCAGTGATGGTGCAACCAAAACAGCTACAACTGTTTTTTTTTTTTTTTTTTATCAGCTTGCATGAAAAGCAATGGGGAGTGTGCATTCCTTCATGGAGTACTAGACATTTTTATTTTTTTTTTTGCATTATTTTTGCAAAAACACCACCACACTGGTTATTTATCGACTCCTACTGGTTTGAGAATCTCTAGATGTTTCTCTTCGATGTGTTTTTAGTGCTGCGACTCACGCTGCAGAGCCGCCTGTTCTGTCACTTGAATCCATTCTGCTCGTGAAATAAGCTTCAGAGGCCAAAATAAACTTGCAGATATTTCTTTTAGCACAATGACCTTCGGGGCTTTATTGTTTGATTTATGATCTCGAGCTTTAAAGTCTGTGTGTTTGTGTATCTGCATCTGCATGTCAATGTGTGACTTTGTAAAAAATGTGCAGCAGTGTGTGTTTGTGACCTATCGGATAAGTGTGTGCACCCTTCAACAACCCAAGTGAAGACGTGACTTGAAGCTCAGTTGGGCACTTTAGACTCTCATTATGCAGCATTTGCTCGGACTCTCACATTCGACTGCCTGTCACTCTCTCCAACATACATACTTATAGGGATGTGGCCATGGTCGTGCAACGCAAGAGCTTTAAACATGAAAGTACGGTTTTTAAAAGCCCTGAACACAGAGGTGCATGCATATACAAATGCAGGTTATGTGCAGAAAGCCATGTATACCTAATCTGAGTCGTCATTTTATTAGCCTGAATATTTTAACAAACATGTCTCCTCTCTGCCTGATCTTTCTCCCAATTCCTCAAAGGCTCTGCCCCCACCTCCGGGCTCTTCAGCAGCGTCTCATTTCTCGTCTCTGTGCTGTCTGCACCACGCATGCTTTGGTGGAATTAATAGAAGTCTCCCCGGCTCATCACAGAGAAATGGGTGCCATGTGCCGCGCTGTCTGCCAGCCTGTATTTCATGTATAATGCATCCTGCTTCTTATTCAGCGGAGGTGGAGAGGAGCTTACAGAGTGGATGCCAAGTATGACCACATCACAACGACCAGCCGGAGGAGAAGATGCATACAGACACAAAGGCTTGACAAAAAAAAAACTGACAACAGGATGGGCGGGAAGGCAGAAGATAAGAAAACAAAAGTTTTATAGAGAATGGCACGTGTAAGAACTGAATTAAACAAATTTAAAGCAGAATTTGTGACACGTGATAATGTTTGGAGACGATATCAATGCGAAGGTGTGTTCCGATTCCCAGATCCAGAACAGAAGAACGGGTCAGAACTCGCAGTTAATCACCTCCTCTGTTTCCCCTCCAGCTCAAACGGAATTCGGTTTTAAAGGAGCAACTCCAGAACCTGAACTACAAGACGTTCGAAAAGCTGACCTCCACTGTGCAGAACCTGGTGGCCCCGGCGGGTCAGGCAGCGGGCCCAGACTGTCGGGTCGAGCAGCAGAAGATCGCCTGGGCCTTCGAGGTGACGAGCAGACTGTCTGCTGTGGGGGTTGTCCACCACAGGAGGGTTCTGAACTTCGGGGCCCAGTACATCGAAAAGAACCACGCGGACTGGGTCCGGCAGCATGGAGGCTGGGTGAGCTGACCACGATCAAAAGGGTGGTTCTGTTGGTTTAAAATGGGGTTCTGTGGTTCTGCTCTGTCAGCATAATCAGGGAAAGGTTCTGATGGAGTCCAGCTAACAGTTTATCAGAAGAAGTCCATTCAGGAGATGATTTTCATCATTTAAAAGAGCTCAAACTCAGAACAGTCCGTTCATCTGAACACAGGTTGTTGATCAGGTTCCTGCTAGGGTTCCTTCAGGTTTCTTCTCATCTTCTTGCTCAAGTTCCTGCTTAAATGTCCACTGACATCATCTTTGAACTTTGCATAAAGTGATACAAGATATATATCTTGTATCATTCAACTATGTTCATTTTTGCAAACAAAATGATAAATTAATGAAAATTCCTTTCAAAGTGAGTTTAAAATTAAAAAAACGTGTTTCTTCAAGGAAAATCCGACTACACGCGAATGCACCATCTGTGACGTAGGAAGGAGAACATCTTTAGAACGCACCTTTTAAATATTCATGGCGAACAAGAAATAAAACGACGAAATTATCAATCTAAGTTAAGATTTGAGCGATTTGTCTTCAGTTTGGGAAGCAGGAAGTTAGATGAACAAGAAACAGCAGGTTCTAATTTAGGTCTGCACCCGTATTTAATTGAGTCTTACCTTTCCAGGAAGCGAGGGAGCTCCGAGGTGGGGCAGCTTTATTTATTCCATTCTTGACGAAGGTCTTACATCTTTTTAGAAAGTGAAAAGGCTCACTTGTTCACTGATGATATTAGAACTTAGATTTTAACACTGGACTCTGTGTCATCAAAACGAGTTATTCACTCAACTCACGGTCATGTGCTCATTCAGTTTGCACTACTTCTTATATTTGCACTAATCTAAAAAAAACTAAGTCTGGTCCTCTGGACATTCAAAAAACAAAAAAACAAAACAAAGCAAAAAATTGTAGAAACGTTTCGTCTTTCGTCCGAAAGACTTCCTCAGTCTGAGGTGCTGGGTTCAGCTCAGTCTTATAAATAGCACCCTCTCACAGTGTTACACAACCAGTTGGCTGATGACAGCCTGAAACCAGCTGCTCACATGATCAAGGAGGACCATCAGCCTAACAATGGATCGTTAGCACCCTGATGGTTGTTTGCTATTCACAGAGGGCTGAGTGATACCAGCAATCACAGCATTGTAGGAGGGGGACAGTTGAACTCGGAGGCCTCCACCCCTGTTTAATGATGGGCGGTTTCTTTTCACAAAGATGGCCTCCTTTACTCCTCTCTCAAACCATCGTTCCTCTCTATCAAGGATGTGAACATCTTCATCCCTGAAAGAGTGACCGCTGGCCTGGAGATGAGTGTAGACTGCAGAGTCCTGACCTGATGATGTTGATCTTCTGTGCTGGGCCATCCTTTTGGCCAGTGGCTGTTTAGTTTCCCCGATATAAGACTGATCACAGCCCTCCTGACACTGAACAGCATACACAATGTTACTCTGTTTTTGCCGGGGGACTGGATCTTTGGGATGAACCAGTTTTTGCCGTAATGTATTTTGAGGTTTAAAAGCCACTGGGACGTTGTGTTTAGAAAATAAACGTCTCAATGTCTCTGAAACCCCTGCAACATATGGAATGGCCACTGGTCTGGGTCTGGGTTCCTTCTTTTCACCTGATGGCTGGCTGGAGTCCTGTTTGGGTTTCTTCTCTGCTTTCAGGAAGGCCCAGTTAGGATATCCACATTTCTCTAGAGCCTGTTTTGTGTGTGATTTCTCCTTCTGTCTGGCTCCTGCGTTAGTGGGGACGCTGTCTGCTCTGTGGTACAGAGTCCTGATGACTCCTAACTTGTGCTCCAGAGGGTGATGGGAGTCAAACTGTAAATACTGGTCTGTGTGGGTGGGTTTGCGGTACACCTCAGTTTGCAAATTTCCTCTATCAGAAACTGAGACCTCACAGTCCAAGAAAGCCAACCTGCCATTTCTTACATCTTCTCGTGTGAACTTGATATATTTATCCACAGAGTTGATGTGATCAGTGAAATGTTGGACTTCCTGAGATTTAATTTTAACCCAGGTGTCATCAACATACCTGAACCAATGACTTGGTGGTCTCCCCGTAAAGGATGTCAAGGCTCTCTTTTCTACCTCCTCCATGTACACGAAACGAAACGTTTCTACAATTTTTTGCTTTGTTTTGTTTTTTTGTTTTTTTTTGAATGTCCAGAGGACCAGACTTAGTTTTTTTAGATTTTTCTACCTGGATTATTGAGCATGCATCAGGGTATTTGCACTAATGTTTGCATTACATTACTGCCTAGTCATACTACTGTTTACATTCACTGTTTACATTTATTACTACTGTTTTCATTCAATACTACTGTTTACATTTATTACTACTGTTTACATTTACACTACTTTTTATATCTACACTACTGCTGATATATATATATATATATATATATATATATATATATATTTTTACTAGCCTTATTGCATATGCCACTTTACCTCTATACCAATATCAACTACCTCATACATATACTGTGTACATAAACTTCATATGCTGCTTTGTCACTCTATTACAAATGTCAATGCCAGAACTTTCATTTTATTTTATAGATATACTTTTTACACTTTTATACTACTATGCAAAAAACTCAGGACAGTATTACACTTTTNGAGCTCCGAGGGGGGGCAGCTTTATTTATTCCATTCTTGACGAAGGTCTTACATCTTTTTAGAAAGTGAAAATGCTCACTTGTTCACTGATGATATTAGAACTTAGATTTTAACACTGGACTCTGTGTCATCAAAACGAGTTATTCACTCAACTCACGGTCATGTGCTCATTCAGTTTGCACTACTTCTTATATTTGCACTAATTACATTACTGCCTAGTCATACTACTGTTTACATTCACTGTTTACATTTATTACTACTGTTTACATTTACACTACTTTTTATATCTACACTACTGCTGATATATATATATATATTTTTTTTACTAGCCTTATTGCATATGCCACTTTACCTCTATACCAATATCAACTACCTCATACATATACTGTGTACATAAACTTCATATGCTGCTTTGTCACTCTATTACAAATGTCAATGCCAGAACTTTCATTTTATTTTATAGATATACTTTTTACACTTTTATACTACTATGCAAAAAACTCAGGACAGTATTACACTTTTGTTATTTCATTTTATGCTTATGTTTATTAAATGTTTAGTGTTTTAGTGTTGGTGTAACTTTTCATACTTTCATACTACTACTATGCAAAAACTACTATGCAAAAACTCAGGACAGTATTACACTTTTATTATTTCATTTTATGCTTATGTTTATTAAATGTTTTAGTGTTTTAGTGTTTAAATGTTTACTGTTGCACCGAGGGACAGAGAGAAATGCAATTTCAATCCTGTGTATGTCCTGTACATATTGCAGTTTTGACAATAAAGTTGACTTTGACTTTGAGAACACCAAAATGTGACACATTTTTCAAGTTATACAAAAAAAAAGGCGATCTGGCAGAGAATACGTTATGAGTTATCCTAGCACGCAGACCGAAGATCCTCCTTCCTACGTCACAGATGGTGCATTCGCTTGTAGTCTGATTTTAAACTCACTTTGAAAGGAATTTTCATTAATTTATCATTTTGTTTGCAAAAACGAACATAGTTGAATGATACAAGAAGATACATATTCATTCAACCTTTATTTAGTCAGGTAAATCTTATTGAACCTCATGGGCTCATTTACGAAAGCGACCTGCTAAAACTAAAGAACGATGAACAGCAATGGTAGAATTTCCTTAAACAATAAACAAACAATAAACAATAGAAAACAAAAAAGAGAAAAAACAAAAGAAAGAAATACTTTTTTTTTTTAAACAAAGTATCAAAAAACGAGCAAAACATAAGGTAGACGTATAAAATCAAAGACAGGAACAAATCTGCATTGGTTTTTGCCAGGATTCCAACAGATTCTGAAAACCATTTAGAGAAGTCAAGGTCGAGAGCTTCAGATCTTTTTGTAAGATATTCCATGAAGCAGGAGCGGAGTAGGAGAAGGCCCTTTTTCCAAGTTCAGTCCTCACTGACGGAACACTGCAGGTAATCATGTCCTGAGAGTGCACACTGTAGCTGCACTCACGCAAAGACATGTAGGAGGAGATGTATGAGGGCAGCAGACCAAGAAGTGATTGTATCATTTTATGCAAAGTTCAAAGATGATGTCAGTGGATCTTTAAAGTCTTCTCTAAGTTCCTCCTCAGGCTCTTATTGATGCTCCTATGGTCTTTCTGAGGTTTTCATAGGTTCTTGTTCAGGTTCTTCCTCAAGTTTCTGCCCAAGTTTTGGCTTAAATTGCTCTCCTTGTTCCTGCTTAGGTTCTGCCTCGGGTTTCTAATCAGGTTTTTCCTTCGTCTTACTCAGATTCCTCCCCAGGTTCCTTTTCAGGTTCTTCCTTAGGTTCCTCCTCACCTCTTTTCTCCAGAACTCCATATTTAAATGAATGTTAAAAGGTTTGATTAGAACTTTATTTTTGCTGTAGAACCTGGTTTTTGGTTTGGGGTCCCTGATGTGTGTCCGTTTGGTTTTGATTGTAGAAAATCCTCCAGTCTCAGTTGGACGTCGTCCTCAGGGTTTAGGACACTTCCTTTGTCCATATTGTGATTGTCTTTATGGATTTCTTCAGTTTGTTCTGAAAGGATCCTGTTTTCTTCTGTCTGTCAGGAGGAAGCGTTCAACATCGACTGAGCTGCAGACCCATCAGATGAAGGCTACCAAACTGAACCATTCCAACGTCCGTCCGTCTTTTACCAGCTTCCTCCTTTTCGGGTCGCAGGGGTCACTGGTGCCCATATCCAGCAATCACTGTGTGAGAGGTGGGGGACACCCTGGACAGGTCTCCAGTCCCTCACAGGGACACATAGAGACAAACATTCACTCTCACTCGTTCCAACATATTTACTGTAAAACAGCCCAAACTGCAATGTGTACACACAAAACGACCGGCTCGTAACCATGATGTGTACTATTACTTTTCTTTCAAGTTACCACTTTGTGTTACTGCTCTGATTAACAAGTGCCTTTTAAATGAAGTTTAGCTTTTTTTTTTTAAATAAAACCAACTGCTGCAGCTGAGATGACTTCCTGTGGTTTAACCCCTGCAGAACTTTATATTTTAACATGACTGTCACAATAAAAGCAGAGGTTCTGGCTCCAGTGAACCAAAGATCTGAGCTGGAGTAGGTTGATAGTCGGATTGTTTCACGTCAACAGCAGCATGTTGGCGGTCCAAATGTCCAGAACCCAAAAGATTTTAAAGCAGAATTTGACCTTGGTTTCAGGAGTTAGTCTGTGTCATCAGGTTAAGGTTCACGAATCAATCAGCACCTGTCAGTTTCTTCATATTTTACCAACAAAACCAATTTGAAAAATGTACCAGTGCTGTTTCGTGATTGGTCCAACAGTCTGAAAGAGGTTCTAGCCCAAACCCTGCTGTTGGACCCAGGAGTCAGAACAGTTTCTGTTTTTCAGACCGTGAAGGAAACGGCTCTGGATTCAGTTCTTCTTTTATTCTCTCTTCTCCTTCACTTCCTGTTTTCTTATGTAGAACCTGCTAGTTTCAGTCCAGGTAATCTCACCTGGAACTTCCCTTCCTTTGTTTGCTTGTTTCCAGTGTAGTGGACACACCCTGGTCTCTAATCGCTCTCAGCGATGACCTTTTCTGGGAGTTAATTCCTGAAGGGACCCGGATGTGAAAAAAGATTGTTTCTTTTTATATCTAAAAATTCACAGAACTGGTTCCAAACATTTTAAACAAATCGATTTGTTTCTTAAATGAACGTTTGTTTAAGCGATTGTCACATCCAGGCTAAAACTCATCCAAAAAGTTGATTTTTCACCGTCTTCGTTTTCAAGCTAACGGAATTTGCGGTAGTCAACGCGGCCTTATGGTACATCCAGACCGAGCGCGTTTTCAACTGCAAAAAAGCGCGAAACGCCTCAAGCTGGACGCACAGGACCCAGTGGTGTTCAGACCGGAACGAGAAGCGGCGGGGGGGGGGGGTTAGCAGAGCTTAACTTGCTAAACGTGAAAAGTTTACAATTCAAAACTTACCCGATATCCCGACTTCCTCACAGGCACTCCGCCAGGCAAGGTCCTTTTTATTTCTCCTCCATACTTTAACACGACTTTGCGGGTTATTTCCGTGTCTCACAAACAATACGTCACACAGTTGCGCAACACCCGTCCCCTCGTTACCGCGTCACATAGCTGACTCCCCTCTCTCTCCTCCCCGACTCTCCCTGATTGGTTGACAGACGCGTTGAACGGCGAAATCTTCGGCATGTTCAAGGCGTGCAGTGGAGGCTGCCGCGGGCTCACGTGCACGGAAAACGCTCAAATGCCACTTCCAAAACGCTCAACACGCACGTGACGCGACGCGCGACCCCTGGAGGCGCATCCCCCATTGACTTTGCATGTAAACCGGACGCTCCTGCAGCTCAAAACTCGTTCGGTCTGGATGTACCATTAGAGCCCAGAGCGCCCCTAGCGGCCAGGAAGAGTAATTACAGTCCCTTTGTGATAAAAGTAAGCTTTGAACGTCACTGCTGGATAAAGCATTGCAGAACATTTACACAGAATAGATGCTAATACCTCTACATTTAATTTAAAACAACATCTTTTAAAGTTATTCTGTGCACTCCAGTTTATTTTAAATAAAAAGTTTAAAATAACAAACAGAAAGCATCTTTTGACTTGATTTTTCACAAAAAATAAAAACAAAGATAGCAGAACACATTTGGAAATGTCACACAAATTAATACCAGTGTTTGTTATTTAGACCCATTTGTGTTTTTCTCTTTGGAGTTTTGAACATTGCAAGTAGAGATGTGACGTTCGCTCAGCTCAGGAGGGGAGGGAGCATTTCCTGCTCGACAGAAAACGTGGCACAGCCCTGACGACGTACGTGATGACGTCACCGTCGTCTAAAATCAAACAAGGGAAATACCTGACTCGACCTGTTGATTAGGAAATCAAAATAAATCTACAGACCCCACAAAAGTCCAGCATATTTTAGAAAGGAAAGTTATTTTTTTGTTAAACACATTTGCCACTCAAATATTGATATTTGCATTAATTATTTGTTGACCCTGATGGAAGTTGCAGCCGACAGCAGAGGATCGTTCAGTTCGGGTTTATTTTGTGTCACTTCACGACAGAAAAGCTTCACATGAACAAACAACAAGTTTCCATCTCACAGTGAAATGATGGACCCACCAGCTCGCTCCATGGTCCTGGTCCTAAACATTTCAGTAGAGAGCTGGAAGTACCACTTGAGAAAGAAAAAAAAAAAAAATCGGGCAGCCAAACTTTTATTTTGAAAGGAAAACGTAGTCCAATCAGTAATTTCCTGTTACAGGCAAGGGTTTGTCATGTGATAAGCTCTCAGCCAATCAGGTGAGTTTAAAAAGTTGTTTTTTTTCTTTTGTTTTACTGACTGAACTTTTATTATGATAATTCTTTATTTTGAAAACTAACTTATCAACAATTGTATCAACATAAATTTTTTATAAATATTTTAGTTAAAGATTAAATATTTTGCTTTATATAATTTTTATCAACTTTCTAATTGCTTCTAATATTTATCAGAAGAAAACCTGCAGACGCCTCCTCAGTCAGTGCAGAACGGAGGTCACTCAATGAGCTATCTACAGCAGGTAAGATATTAACAGTTCATTACCTGCAGACCCCGCTCTGAAATGGTCAGAATATTCCATTAAAGTTGCATTACAGGAAACAAACCACCTGCCTGGAACTAATGGATCATTAGGTGATTGATCAATAAATAAACTATCGAACATCTGCACTCAACTCAGACAACAAACAAACAGGAAGTCAGCTGATGGGCTGCCAGTATTTGGACCAAACAGCGTACAGGTGGAGTGGGCGTCGGCCTCAGATGCCCATGTAGGTGTTCATCTTCCCCAGAGCGTCGCAGACGGTGGTGAGGTCGCTGCGCAGGTCCTGCACCACGTTCTCGAGGCTGCGCGTGTCTTTGAGCAGGTCCACGCTCTGCGTGTACGGGTTGTAGTAAACCGAGAACGGACGCTTGATCGTCTTCGCAAACTCCCTGTCAGAGAAAACAGACAGGAAGTGACGAACATCTGTCAGGGACTCGGGTTACTGACCCCAAACAAAACAGCCTAAAGAGACATGTCTCCAGATCAGGACCAGATGAAAGCATCAGCTGGACTTATTTAGTAAAACTGGACGATTTCAAATCTACCAGGAGGATTTTTTTCCTCTTTTATAAAATGGCTTCATCGCTACTCTTGTCTTGGTCAGAAATGGGGGGGATACAAACACGTACAACGTACAGAACAAATGCAAATTTGTTTTTGCAAATCGGGTCTAAAGGTCAACATCAGCTCGTAATCGAGCTGTTCTTGGTGAACCTGGGAGATCCCCCCTCAGGATCTGTTACATGAACAGGGGCTATACTGGTTGAAGCCTGCAAATGTGGATTTTACAGATGCGTATAGTACACGTGTTATAAAATGCTTAGAATTAGACACTGTAGGCAAAAAGAATTGGGCTGGTCATGTTAAATCTCCTACGTTCACTTGGTGTTAGTAATGTCCGGAATGCTCCAAGTGTTGGTGATTATGATTCATTCAACATTTATTTATACAGGTTAATCCCATTGAGCCTCGGGGACTCATTTACAAGAGAGACCTGATGTTTTTTGGTTCCTTAAACCAGCATTTGTGCAGCGATGCTCACACAGCATGGTTAAGTATAGAAAACAGTCAAGTAAAACTTTACAGTACAAAAGTATTCTTGGACCAGAAAGGTTTTTGTTGAACATTTGAAATGAGAAACGTAGCAGGTCTTTTTAATTATTAAGGTGTTCAGCACATGGTTCAGTGGAAGTCGCAGGTGGTCTCATGTACATAGAGATGAGCGGTTGTGTTGATACTGTAAATGTGTTTTTGGAATTGAAGCCGTTGACGATGAGAAAGGAAGTACCGGTAGTTTATTGAGGAACATAAGGCTGGAAGGTCTTGCGTTCCTACATAAACTACTTTTGACTTTGATTTTGACCATTTCAAAACGTCACGACATCTGGACCTGGGAACTGGGTCAAAATTATGAGCTTTTTAGGAATCTAGTCCTTGATGTGTCAGATTCTGAACCTGGGAACTCTGTCAGAGTTTGTATCTAAGACAACCTAGACCTGGAAATTTGCGACAATGTGTATCTTGGGACTCTTTCAAATTCTGGACTTGAGAACTACATGTGAATCTAAAACTGGGAACTTTGTCAAAACTTGGACCTGAAAGCTTTAGAGAAATCTAGACTTTGAAATAGTACTGAAAACACTTTGGGAATCTAGATCTGGAAAATTATGACAATGTGGACCTTGGACCTCTGTCAGAGTCTGGAACAGGGAACCGTACCACAATCTAGACCTGGGAACTCTATCAGAATCTAGACCTGGGAACTCTATCAGAATCTAGACCTGGGAACTCTATCAGAATCTAGACCTGGGAACTTTGAGAATGTAGAACTAGGACCCTGTGAGAAGCTAGAACTGGGAACTTTGAAAATCTAAATCTGTGAGCACAGTCAGAATCTAGACTTGACAAAACTATGATAATCTAGATCTGGGAACTGTTAAAACCTGGAGCTGAGAGCTTTATTGGAATCTGGACCTTGAAATACCAGATTCTGAACCCTGGAAGTGTGAGAATCGGGAGCTGGGAACTCTCGAAGGGTTTTTCAACTGTGAGCTCCTTCGGCTTATAGGAGCCAAAGTTAAAATACAGATCCAGTGAACACACTGTTTCTGTTTTGTTTTCTCCTCAGACGTTCAGTCGTCAAGTGGAAACTGATATGGATTTTTTTTAGCGGCTTCCTGTTTTCCTCTAAACATGTGTTCAACGTGTGCACGAGTGCGTGAGGGTTCACCTCATCTTCTCCTTGGCCTCCTCAAAACTCTCGGAGACGAAGTAAACATCCTGGAAGGTGGTGACGAGACACTCCTGGAAGCAGGTCGTCTTCGGGTCAAACGTCTTCACGCAGGCTTTATCTGTCAGGGCATGCTGGGAAAAAAACATCAGTAATCAGGTGATGGATCATTTGGTTATCTGAGCGTGCACGTGTGTGTGTGTGTGTGTGTGTGTGTGTGTGTCACCCTCAGCTCTCCGATCGATGACAGTAAGCCGGCTCCGTACGCTCTCAACTGACCATCCTGTTTGCAGAGTCCAAACTCGATGGTGAAGAAGTAACACTGAAACACAAAAACATGGAGCTTTCCATCCGCCCTCAGGTCACATGACCGAGCTCTGGACCTGAAGTTATCTGGACCAAACAGAACCACAGGTGGTTCTGGACAGGTCAGGTACAGGAGGAAGGAAAAAGATTTACCGTAATTTCCAGACTATTAAGTGAACCTGAACATAAGCCACGCCCACTAATTTAAAAAAGAAAAAAAAAAGTACATATTTAGGCTGCACTTGTCTATAAGCCACAGGTGTCCACGTTGTAACATGAGATATTTACACAGAGTTTTTTTTTTTAACTTTTAATTAAATATGTACTGGTAACATACATAAATACATAGAGTATTTTATTTTTTTCTGAACAGTGCCGGTAACACAGCTGGTTAAAAATTAGTTGCACCGTTTTATAAACCGCGGCGTTCAAAGCGTGTAAAAATGTAGCGGCTTATAGTCCTGAAATTACGGTAATCTTTTTCCAACCAGTCAGAGCTTCTGTGACATCATCTGCAAGTCTGAATACATCCCAGTCTGATCAGATCAGAGCGGAGGTGTGGTTCTGTGCATGAACGTGGACATGCCCGGTGTTTAATAAAGTCCAACTTACCGTGGCCAGTTTCTGGACGTCCTCGTCCGACGCTCCCAGTGAAGCCAGTCCGATCTCCTGGGAGAACTGAGCGAATTTTGGATCGGCCAGCAGCGGAACGTGACCCAGCAGCTCGTGACACGTGTCTCTGAGGACAGAGACGAGCAACTCGTTATCGTCTGTCCCCTCGTTATCGTCTGTCCCCTCAGGCAAGACGCCGGACCGGACCAAGATTCTTACAGAAACCCACAACATTCAGACAGGTGCTGGACTCTTTGGAGCTCAGGTGTGTCGTGTTCTCGAAGGATTCTTGGTTCTGGGTGTGTGGACATGCGGGGAGAGGACATGTCCTGTCAGAGGCCACAACCTCAGACCTCAGGTTACAAGAGACCCTGACAGACCAGGAGAATCAGTGAGATTCTGGCTTGACGCGTCTTCCCACTCCTTAGACAGAACACTGGTCTAGTCTTTCAACAAGACCAGGATGTCTGTGGACTCCTGGACGTAATGCTGATTCCTGATGGAACATGCACGGATCTGCTTTGACCCGGTGTCGGTCTGCCGGATCTTAAGGTCCAGTTCCAACAGCTGTGGCTCGTCGTTCTGCAGGAAACAATGTCCGACGCCATTTCACACAAACTCCCTGCTTGTCTCCAGAACTGAAGGGGGCTTCACCCCGCCTGACATGAGACCAGCACGGTGCCTGGCCGGACCACCCATCCATCTGACCCGATTCTGTTGTCTGCGCTGAACTTTTTTTTTTTTTTTGTCGGAGCGTGAATATAAAACCTTACACTGCAGGTCTAAGGGATAAGACCTGATCCGTCTTGCTCAGCTGGGACAAACGGGGCGGTCTGAGGAACCTTAAGGTATCGTCAAGTCAACCTTGAATGCAAATCTGTAAATAAACCCTTTAAACTAGGGGTGCAGGGGGAAAAAAAAATCGATTTTTAAAAGAATCTAGATTCTTAGTCCTGGCGATTCAGAATCTATTCTAAAAGCCCCTAAATCGAATTTTTTTTTTTTTTACATTAAAACCCAAAGGATAAAGGAAATAAAACCATATCTCATAGTACTGTACTGTATATGAAAGAATACATAAAATGAAAGGTGGCAGAAAGAAGATGAAATCTGACCCGAACCAGTGACCTCCAGGACCCGATAAGGATAAAGCGGGTAAAGATGATGGATAGATGGCTTTTGTTGAAAAGATTTACCAAACAAATCTTTTAAACAAAATCCATCCATACACATTTGAAACATGGATGAATGCAATATGATTTTGAAGTCTATTTTATTTTGAGTTAAATGTTTATGCAATACAGTAGGCTGAAATCTTTGTTTACGTTTGTATTTTGAATTATTTGTGATGGACTGGAGACATGTCCAGGGTGTCCCCTGCCTCTCGCACAGTGACTGCTGGACATAGGCACCAGTGACCTCCGGGACCCGATTAAAGCTGCTGCATTCTATTCATATACTGTACCCATCTGCTGTATTTATACTGTATTACTGTATTTGACAATATTAATGTTTGCTACAAGCATACATTATTCAAAAAGGCGTTCAATACAAGATCAACTGGACTTCATTTGTTACAGAAGACGTTTCGCGTGGAGTTATAACTCGAGTTATAACCACGCGCACACAGTCTGTTTCATTGAATTGATAAAGCTCCTCGGATGAGAAGCGAAACGTCTTCTGTAACAAATAAAGTCCAGTTGATCTTGTATTGAACGCCTTTTTGATTTATCATGTCCTGGACGACTGAGAATCTTCACCAGCATACGTTATTGTTTTAAATAAATGTTTTATTTTTTTTACATTATTGTTTAATCTTTTCGTGATTTCAATAAAAAATTGTTTCAGAATCGAAAATCGTTTCAGAATCGAAAATCGATTTTTAATTGAATCGGTGCATCAAAAATCGGAATCGAATCGATTCTCCAGACACAGAGATTCGCACCCCTACTTTAAACCTGAAGCACGCTGTCCTTAAAGTTCTGTCGTGTGAAATTCTGGGGCTTCAGCTTCCTTCAGAACCCGAACAGCATAAACCGAGCCAAGTCTAACATCCAGCATTGTTGCTGTTTATGTTTATCCATGTTTGTTTGTTCAGGTTTCCCTTAAAGTTGGACTTAAAAGTCCCCTAATATGAAATTCATAGGAAACAAAACAAACCCTAACCCTCCTGCTGCCCTTTGGTCATAACGACCCATAAGCCTGAGGTGTTGTGGGTCATTTTGACCCAAGGGCAGCAGGAGGGTTGAGGACAACCAAGGCACATCAAGGAAAACGCTAAACTCCTCCATCTGTGGGTTATTGAGCGTGTTGGACGCTGGACTGAAGGGAACAGAACCGGCTGGTGGGTTGGATCACTCACGGTTCTGGCGTGTAGAGCGGGTCGGTGCTGTGGCGGACGTACTGTGTGCAGTTAAACACCCTGTAGGCCAAACCAGCCAGGAAGTCTCGGGGAGACAGGTACCCAGCAACAGGCCGCACCGTGAAACCAGAGCGCTCTGAAACACACAGGAAGTGATGTCATCGGTATCAGCTGTTGCTATGGTAACAACTATTGCTGGTTTGTTTGTTGTTGGCATCCTTAACAAGTTACCATTTGAACATTTGTGCATGTTACATATCTTAACGTGTGCAGGGACAGGCCTTTCTGTACAGGAAGTTGACGTCATCGGGAAGTGGACAGGTGACCCACCTCTGAGGAACAGGGAGACGTCCTCCAGCTGGGGGATGTTGTCTTCTCTGTAGCTGCAGTGTTTGGTGAGCAGCGGCAGGTTCTTCAGGTGTTCTTTGCAGGCGTGTGTCGGGTAGAGCTTGGACAGCTCTCGGAACACGACGCCCCACGTCCTCACCTCCTCGGCGGTGTACTCGATCCGAGGAATGGGCTTCCCGCTGCCGGGGAGGAACAGGTGCCGAACTCAGAAAAACTCCTGATCCACACCTCACTGCTTTGTGTTTAGCTTCAAGCCGACAAAAAATAATTTGAAAATCCTTCAGAAAGTCTGAACTGCTGATCAGAACCACTTCTAAAGAGTATACAGGAATGTCTGGATCTGAGTACGACAAATTAAATGAACGAGGACTGGGTTTAAATTTTAGGACAGATTTATAAGTAAAGTTAGAAAAAAAAGAGACGCTTACAATTTATAATTCATGGCGACCTCCACAAAATACTTCCTGCGCTCGCGATAAACGTTGTCTTTAAAACCCTGAGAGGAGAGAAGAAGAAAACACAAAACTGAGACAGAACTTACATGATGCCTTCCTGCCTTCCCTCCCTCCTTTCCTCCCTCCCTAGCTGATTTGTTTGTTCAGGTTTTTCAGTATCTCACATGAAAAAGTCCAAACGTCTCAATAAAATCCACCCATCCACTCATCATCTTTACCCGCTTCTTCCTTTTCAGGTTGTGTGAGTCACTGGTGTCCATACAGTCTCTGTGCAAGAGGCAGGTAACACCTGGACAGGTCTCCAGTCCATCACAGGGACACAAAGAGACGAACGAGACAAAAATTCACTCTCTCACTCACACCTAGGGACAATTCAGAGTTACCAATCAGTCTAACATGCATGTTTTTGATCTGTGGGAGGAAACCGGAGTACACAGAGAAAACACGTGCATGCACAGAGAGAACATGCAAACTCCACCCAGAAACCACTGAACCACTGTGCCGTCCTTCAATAAAATATGATCAGGATTATTTTTTTCCCTCTCAGTGTTTCCTTCTCTTCACAAATAACATCTCTGTGTTGAGGATATGTAGACATGAGGACATGTATACATGAGGGCATATGGACATGTGGGCATGCAGACATTAGGGCATTTGGACATGTGGACATGAGGACAGTGAAGTCTCCTAGTCAGTGTCTGTCCTGTAAACTCACAGGGTGATCAGCATCCAGCTCCGACCCATACATCAGAACTCTGTGAGAACACTGGTCCAACTCTGAGATCTTCATGGGAAACCAGGGAACATCATCATCTGAGAGAAATACACAGTTTACTACTTCCTGTTTTTGTGCAGGTTGATGCATCAGCTGATCAGTTTAGTTGTTTAGACTTGTTTTATTTTGATGAATGTTAGAACACA
>JBBPBX010005871.1:20098-32601 GCA_038048925.1 Garcialebias charrua
GCACATTTTTTAAAATCCTGCAAGTAAGATTTTTTTGTCCTGATCTGTACTTACATCTGTACCTGTGTCCACACATGCTGGCAGCTGTGTTTACACCTGTCAGTACCTGTGTTTACACCTGTCAGTACCTGTGTTTACACCTGTCAGTACCTGTGTTTACACCTGTCAGTACCTGTGTTTACACCTGTCAGTACCTGTGTTTACACCTGTCAGTACCTGTGTTTACACCTGTTGGTACTTGTGTTCACACCTGTTGGGACCTCTGTTTCTGTGATAGGTGAAGAACATTAAACATGTGTAGAATAAATATGTACAGTATTCATATTACATATATAAGCCTGTAAACAATTAAAAAAATTGTTAAAAACATTTTTCATGTTGCATTAATGTTTGTATTATTTTATTTAAGGACGTCACATTGCAATCCATACACCAGTAATCAGCTAATGAGCGTTTATGAGATTGACCCGTAGTACCACATTCAACACTAGGGGGCGCTGTCCTCATTAAACTGCTTTCTCCCCTATTTACAGGTAATGCTGATTGAAATATTATATTTGTTTGTATCCTGTATATTGTTAATACATTTTAGAGACAATTATTTATTATTTCGTAAACTTTAGAAGCATTTATTTTTTAGTTTTATGAGTACAGTAGTTTGATATAGCATTTCTCTGCGTTTGCGGTGCATGGCTTAAGCTAACAGCAGAAGTTAAAAAGCTATGCTAACTTTCGTTTTTTGTGAGGAAGCATGTTATAACGCAGATATTTAGCTATAGTTTCTTCTTTTGGTTTATTAATTAGCTTTTAATTATTGTTTTAATGAACAAGTGTTTTTCTTGTTTCATGACTTTTTAGACATTAGGCCTGTCACGATAAACAAATCAATTAATCGCATGATAAATGAAAATTATTGACCTCATTTTAATTTATCAGCTTTATCGTTTCTTCATGTCTCTCTCTTTCTTCTGAAGACACTGGATGACAAAAAGCTCAACTCCAGTGCTCTTTACTGACCCTTTCTCTTTTCTCTTTAAAATCTGTTTTACAATCGTCCAAAATCGTGTTTTTGGATCGTTAAAAGCAGCTAAGCTGAGAAGAAGCTAAGCCAACAGGCCAACCTCGGGGGGGAAAAGCCTCCGTTTTGTCAAAGCTCCAAAAATTCACAGTTGAAACCTGTGCCTTCATGTAAAAAGTTGTTGTTCTCTGCAATAGAAGCTGAGAACTTGTTTACTGATTTTTTTAATCAAAAGCTTTGTGTGAAAAATGCTATGCTAAAGAGCTCAAATCACACCAAGCGGCTGTTATTTTGACAACCAAAAACAAAGGCGAGACAGCCCATGTCACGTCAAGGGGCCTCCCTCCCATTTTTCTTAAAAAGACACACCTCCCTCACTATCCATCCTTCAGTTTAGACAGTCTTATACTGCCATCCGTTGGTCAAAAAAGGTACTACTGTACATTCAAAACAAATTAACCAAGACTTCTTCTTAAATTTGACAATAATGACTAATTATTGTCAAATTTCAAACAATATTATTGTTTATCGTAATAATTTCTGAGACAATCGCCCAGTAAAATTTGTTATCATGACTAGGCCTAACATGCATCAATTTGTCAGTTGTGTGCGCCAGTTGTGTATTGTATGATGACTGTTAAGCTAACGGCAGAAGCTAGGAACTTGTCTATTATTTGAGTGTACAGAAATACTGTATGTTAAAACACTGATATTTGGTAGTTTATTAATTTTTGCTTTATTAATTAGTTTTTTCCTCCACATTATGAAGTGTTTTTTTTTTCCGGCTTCTCCCTTCATCAGGGGTCACCACAGCGAACTAGTCGCACGATACTTAGCAATTGTTTTACGCCAGATGCCCTTCCTGACACAACCACAGACGAGCAACCACAGCCCTCTGTGTGGATCAGAGAGCTGCTATCTAGGGTTCCCGGGGGAGCAGATAGTGTGAGTTAAGGGCCAAGAGTGGGGCAGATTAGGGTGGAGACAGGTGTGACTGCTTCACTTATCCCACCCACATTCTTGATGTTATCGGTACCGGGGCTTAAACCGGCGATCTTCCGATCACAAGCTCACCTTCTTAACCTCTGTGCCACCACTCCCATTGAGAGACGTATATTATGTTTATATTGATTCCATTAAACTGCTGAGAGAGGAACAACTTAAAATCACTCTTGTGATTCTTTCTCTCCTATTTACAGGGGTGTAACAACATTTACCCCTGTTGGCACTTGTGTTTACACCTGTTGGTAACTATGTTTACACCTGTTGGTACCTGTGTTTACACCTGTTGGTAACTATGTTTACACCTGTTGGTACCAGTGTTTACACCTGTTGGTACCAGTGTTTACACTTGTTGGTACCTGTGTTTACACTTGTTGGTACCTGTGTTTACACTTGTTGGTACCTGTGTTTACACCTGTTGGTACCTGTGTTTACAACTGTTGGTACCTGTGTTTACACCTGTTGGTACCTGTGTTTACACCTGTCGGTATCTGTTTACACCTGTCGGTACCCGTGTTTGCACCTGTCGGTTCCCGTGTTTACACCTGTCGTTACCCGTGTTTACACCTGTCGTTACCCGTGTTTACACCTGTCTGTATCAGTGTTTACACCTGTCGGTATCAGTGTTTACACCTGTCGGTACCTGTGTTCACACTTGTCGGTGCCTGTGTTCACACCTGTCGGTGCGTTCACACCTGTCGGTACCCGTGTTCACACCTGTCCCCGTGTTCACACCTGTTGGTACCTGTGTTCACACCTGTCGGTACCTGTGTTCACACCTGTCGGTACCTGTGTTCACTCCTGTCGGTACCGGTGTTCACACTAGGGGTTGAACGAGTACATAATTTCAAAACTCGATATTAACATAATAATACTCGAGTAGTGCTCGAGTAGTTGATGATGTCATAGGATCTCAAGATGCAAAAAATAATCAACTAATTAAAACCGCAAAAAATATATATATATTTACAAAAAAAGACCAACAAAACATTGGGAGCATATATTAGGCTCCTACCATTTATCTTACAGCAAATAAGTCCCAGGAAACCCAAAACTGTTACTGTAGTTATTATTATTAAGCTGCAAAAGTGAAAAAATGTGCGGCACGTTAAAAACAAAACTTAAAACAGTGGGGCGGTTGACCACCTGCACCACCACCTGTGGTGCTGCGCATTAGGTTTAGTTTTAGAGATTAATATGTTAATAGGTTTTTGTAGGTTTAGAGATTTATATTTTTTGCCTTTTATTTGTGAAACAACGTCAGAGGAAGCTGGTTCTGGTTCGGTCATTGGACCAGGTGTTGCACCATATTCTGTGACCTGCAACAGTTCATGCAGCACCGCCCCCTACGGTCACAATACACGGTGGTCACAGAATATGGTGTTCGCAACGCGCTCCAAACAGGAAGTTGATTCATTTTCTGTTCTGTAACTGCAACAAGATGACGTTGTGACAGCCTGCTCATTTTCAGAGCTGCTCGCATTACTTTTTGTTCTCCCTTGGCCCCTCCCATCCTGCCACACTTAAAGACGCACCTGGATCACAGCTGTGAACGCACCTGATTGCTCGTTTGCTCTTCCAGTTTAAAGATGGCAGTTTATCTCCAGACCTAAAACAATCAACAACTGCCACGATTCTGCCAGTGTTGCGTCCCTGGTTGAACTATTAAAATTTAATCCGAGGTTGTGCAATCCCTCGCCTGTTCCAAAAACCCTTCACTTCCTGCTGGAAGTCATCACCGTGGACTGAAAAAACAAACAAAAGGGAAAACGTACATCTACTCCTGTGCGCTCTCCGACGTGAATCCGGAGATCCTGGAAGCGTGTGACGTCACCCAGTTAATTATTCGTAAGTCCCAGAATTAAATATTTAATATTACTAAAAATTAATCGGTTATGCCCCATAGTGATTTCAAAATATTACATTTGTTCATTGCAGATGACAAAAACAAAGCAGCTTATGGATTCCTGATTCTGCTTTGACACTTTCACAAGACCTGTAAGTCTATTTATTCTTTTTGTTACTGTTTTATTTGTAATCGTGAGCACTTGGGCCTGATTATTATTATTTTTTATTATTCCACAGCTCTTGCTGTGGGGCAGTAAATATATGGGAGCCTTGACCTGTTGATTGTGGAAGACAAGAAAAGACTTTAAGAACTTTTTACCAGATGGGGATTTGTGTTTATTTTGTTTATGGACATTTAAAAATATAAAACCTGAAAGGAAAAAAAAGAGAAATTATGTGGATGTTTTGTTTGTTTTTTGTGTAAAAGAAAAAAGGATGAAGTTTTGTTGGTTTTTTTGTCATTCAAGTTGTTAAGGGTCAACACCATTAAAGTGGATGGTCCTTGTGTGACAGGTTAAAAATTAAAAAATAAATAAATACAAGTAATTCAAAATTGTTAATCCTAACTGTCAGGCGGGATACCTGGCTGGCACCCCTTTTTAATAACTAACTTTTGTAAAACCGTCACATAAAAAATGGCACCCCAGATGGGACAGTCTTTTTGAATGACAACTTTATGATCAGCACTGAAAATATAAAAAATAATAATAATAAAAAATAATAAAAAAATGAGCACAGAAGCAAACAGAATAGATCACCCTCCAATCACTTCCACCCCCCCAAAGGTGATGACCCCTATATGCTCCACAGCATACTCTCTCTTGGACATGGAATTAACCAAGCTGGATTTGATGTTGGATTCCCCTTTGGTACCACAGCCTCCTTCTCAAGCTCAACACAAAACACAGGCTGAACCTGGTGTTCCAGAAACGGAGTTAAAAACTGCCATGGAGGAAATAAAAACCAGTGTAAAATGGGAGATGAGCAAAATGAGGGACACAACAATAAAAAGTGAGGAAAAATTAATTCAAGTCCATGGACAAGAACAATATACATGGATGGATGCACAGTTGGAATATTTACTCTCACAAACAAAAGCCTCTTTTGGATGGAGACTGAAACACCATCAGTCTGAGCTACTAAAGGAGTTCAAATCCCTTCTCGACCCGGTTACAACCAGCATCTCTGCTCTGCAAGAAGAGGTTTCCCGCTTGCAGGGGGAGATTTCAGCATGTCAAATCACCACCAAATCTGTAACAGAGGAGATAGTCACAAAAATCCAACCAGTTCAGACCTGCTATCAGACCACAATAATGGATGACACTGTACAGACAATGTATCAGGGTGTACCAGAGTCAATCACACTTACCAACAAACCACAACAACAATACAGTTGTCTAACAGAATCTGCTTCATTGTCAAATGAACCTCATCAACAGCTTGCTTTTTTCTTAGCAATCGCTCCTGCCAATCTGATTACACTAGGGACAAATGAAGAGTTTTTTCAGAATGCAGTCACCAGTGCACACCTGGATGATTTTGGGAAACAGTCATTGTTGTGTCAACTGCGGAAAAATTCTGATGTATGTACCACCCAACTGGGATGTACAAATGTACTTACCCATAAGATTTACCTTTCTCATGACGTGCCGATCAAACAGAAACCGTATCGAGTTTCACCTGCTAGACAACGGCTCATTAAAGAACATGTGGATGAAATGTTGGAGAAGGATATCATTGAGCCATCTACATCATCATATGCCGCACCAGTTGTTTTGGTGCCTAAAAAGAATGACCCCAAATTACGTTTTTGTGTTGATTTCAGGAAACTTAATGCATCCACACACACAGATGCATATCCATTGCCAAACATTCAAGAAATTTTAGAATCTCTTTCTGGATCAGTGGTTTTTACGACACTAGATTTAAACAGCGGCTACTGGCAAGTCCGTATGGATCCAGAAAGCCGTGAAAAGACCGCTTTTGTTTGTCCATATGGTCTTTTCCAATTTAAGGTTATGCCATTTGGGCTGAAAAATGCACCAGCCACCTTTCAAAGACTAATGGAAGTGGTGTTAGGTGAACTTAGAGAAAAAAACTGTTTTGTGTATTTGGACGATATTATCATTTACTCCCCCAACTATGAACAGCACAGTGTCGACATACAATCAGTATTGGATAAACTACGTGAAGCAAATCTTACAATAAACATGAAGAAAAGTCAATTCTTCTGTTCTTCCCTAAAATTCTTGGGACATGTCGTTTCTTCATCTGGTATTGCAGTAGATCCGGACAAAATCAAGGCTGTTCAAGAATTCCCCATTCCTCAGAATATTAAACAGCTTCAGAGATTCCTAGGAATGGCTGGTTGGTACCACCGATTTGTGCCTGATTTCTCTACCTTAACAGAACCTCTAAACGCTCTGAAGCGAAAGGGAGCAAAATTTATTTGGACACCATCTTGTCAAACATCGTTTGATAAATTAAAGGTACACCTGATCTCTCCACCCATCCTCGGCCATCCAGACTTAAAATTGCCATTCATCGTTTACACAGATGCCAGTGATGTGGGTGTGGGAGCTGTGTTAACCCAACAAACGGGGTTAGGCTCGGAACAGGTCATCGCTTTCGCCAGTCGGACTCTTAACACTGCTGAAAGAAATTATTCTACAACTGAACAAGAATGCCTTGCTGTTGTATGGGCCCTTGAAAAATGGAGATATTACCTGGAAGGACGACATTTCAAGGTTGTAACTGACCATTCATCGTTAGTCTGGGTTTTCAAAACTCAAAAACCCAGCACTCGGCTGATCTGGTGGGCTCTCCGACTGCAGGACTTCTCTTTTACTGTTGAGTATCGAAAAGGAAAATATAATACAGTCCCAGATGCTCTGTCACGAGCCCCAATTGACATTTCCAACCATTCTCCACTTACTTGTGCAGTTGTACTTCGATCAATGCGAGATACTTCTCACCAACTCCAAATCACCGATGAGAACATCTGGAAAGCTCAACAAGAGGATTCTTTTGCACAAGATCTGTATCAACAAATAACAGAAAAAGGATCAGCACAGGAAACGCCCACCACCAAATACACCATTCTAGAAGACAAGATCTACAGAGTTGTCCAATTACCACATAAAACTATTTATCAGGTCTACATACCGCCCACACTTCGTCAACAATTATTACATCACAACCATAACAACCCCTTATCTGGCCATTTTGGACGTTATAAAACCTATAAACGTCTACAAGCACTGGTGTATTGGCCAGGGATGAGCAAGGATGTTCGGGACTATGTGAGATGTTGCCAAACCTGCCAAATGTACAAACCAGAAACACGAAAAGCCCCAGGAAAGTTACAGCAAACAGAAGTGGATGCACCATGGGAGTTGATAGGCGTGGACCTCATGGGACCTTTTCCACGGAGTAGTAATGGCAACATCCACCTACTGGTTTTTGTGGATTATTTCACTCGGTGGGTTGAAATGTTTCCCCTCCGTAAAGCTTCTGCCGAGACAGTTTCTCAATACCTGACCAAAGAGATTTTGACACGATGGGGTGTACCATCATACATACTCTCTGATCAAGGACCTCAGTTTGTTTCCTCCATCTTCAACGAAACCTGCAAGAGATGGAACCTCATACCAAAGAAAACATCAGCATACCATCCACAAACCAACCTTACAGAAAGAATCAACCGCAATATCAAGGCTATGATCTCATCCTATGTCAATGACAAACATAAAAACTGGGATAAATACTTACCGGAGTTTCGGTTCGCTTTGAACTCAGCAGTTCATGAGTCCACAGGCGTGACACCTGCTGAGCTCAACTTGGGACGACCTCTTAAGGGACCTTTGGATGCAGAGCTCTGTCCAATTCTATGTGATCCTGACACCCCTGTTTACTCTACTGCAAAACAAATCGCTGAGCTTCGACGAGTTGCCGATGTTAACCAGACAAGGGCCAAACAAAGACAAAAACGAAACTATGATCGTGGAAGAAGAGATGGTGACTTCGCAGAGAAAGATAGGGTGTGGTTCCGTTCTCACCCCTTGTCCAAAGCCAACCAGTCATTCACAGCCAAACTTGCCCCACGATGGAAGGGTCCCTATCGTATAACAAGAAGGACTGGCCCTATCAATTATGAGGTTGTGTTGGAGGACACTGGTGAAGACCTTCGTGTGGTTCATATATCACAACTCAAACCTTGCTATCCTACAGCAGAAGAAGTGGACAAAGCACAGCGCAAAAAATTTCTAGACATATTCAATGAAGAAAGTGACGAAGAAGATTTCCATGGCTTCCCTTCTTCTCCTGACTTATTGGCAAAATAATTGTGGTATTGGAGAGTGTGAAAACTTTGTGAAATCAAATTGTAACTTGTATTCTCCCTTACTAGTTCGGGACCTCTCAAGGGGGGGGATGTGTGACAGCTTGCTCATTTTCAGAGCTGCTCTCATTACTTTTTGTTCTCCCTTGGCCCCTCCCATCCTGCCACACTTAAAGACGCACCTGGATCACAGCTGTGAACTCACCTGATTGCTCGTTTGCTCTTCCAGTTTAAAGATGGCAGTTTATCTCCAGACCTAAAACAATCAACAACTGCCACGATTCTGCCAGTGTTGCGTCCCTGGTTGAACTATTAAAATTTAATCCGAGGTTGTGCAATCCCTCGCCTGTTCCAAAACCCTTCACTTCCTGCTGGAAGTCATCACCGTGGACTGAAAAAACAAACAAAAGGGAAAACGTACATCTACTCCTGTGCGCTCTCCGACGTGAATCCGGAGATCCTGGAAGCGTGTGACGTCACCCAGTTAATTATTCGTAAGTCCCAGAATTAAATATTTAATATTACTAAAAATTAATCGGTTATGCCCCATAGTGATTTCAAAATATTACATTTGTTCATTGCAGATGACAAAAACAAAGCAGCTTATGGATTCCTGATTCTGCTTTGACACTTTCACAAGACCTGTAAGTCTATTTATTCTTTTTGTTACTGTTTTATTTGTAATCGTGAGCACTTGGGCCTGATTATTATTATTTTTTATTATTCCACAGCTCTTGCTGTGGGGCAGTAAATATATGGGAGCCTTGACCTGTTGATTGTGGAAGACAAGAAAAGACTTTAAGAACTTTTTACCAGATGGGGGGATTTGTGTTTATTTTGTTTATGGACATTTAAAAATATAAAACCTGAAAGGAAAAAAAAGAGAAATTATGTGGATGTTTTGTTTGTTTTTTGTGTAAAAGAAAAAAGGATGAAGTTTTGTTGGTTTTTTTGTCATTCAAGTTGTTAAGGGTCAACACCATTAAAGTGGATGGTCCTTGTGTGACAGGTTAAAAATTAAAAAATAAATAAATACAAGTAATTCAAAATTGTTAATCCTAACTGTCAGGCGGGATACCTGGCTGGCACCCCTTTTTAATAAACTAACTTTTGTAAAACCGTCACAACGTCACTACGAATACTCGACTTGAAATTAAAAACCTCGATAGAGGTCCAAGTAATCGGTCTGTCGATTACTCGAGTAGTCTATTAAAGCCCTAGTTCACACCTGTCGGTACCTGTGTTCACACCTGTCGGTACCTGTGTTCACACCTGTCGGTACCTGTGTTCACACCTGTCGGTACCTGTGTTCACACCTGTCGGTACGTGTGTTCACACCTGTCGGTACGTGTGTTCACACCTGTCGGTACGTGTGTTCACACCTGTCGGTACCTGTGTTCACACCTGTCGGTACCTGTGTTCACACCTGTCGGTACCTGTGTTCACACCTGTCGGTACCTGTGTTCACACCTGTCGGTACCTGTGTTCACACCTGTCGGTGCCTGTGTTCACACCTGTCGGTGCCTGTGTTCACACCTGTCGGTGCCAGTGTTCACACCTGTCGGTGCCAGTGTTCACACCTGTCGATACATGTGTTCACACCTGTCGGTGCCAGTGTTCACACCTGTCGGTGCCAGTGTTCACACCTGTCGATACATGTGTTCACACCTGTCGGTACATGTGTTCACACCTGTCGTTACCTGTGTTCACACCTGTCGTTACCTGTGTTCACACCTGTCGTTACCTGTGTTCACACCTGTCGTTACCTGTGTTCACACCTGTCGTTACCTGTGTTCACACCTGTCGGTACCTGTGTTCACACCTGTCGGTACCTGTGTTCACACCTGTCGGTACCTGTGTTCACACCTGTCGGTACCTGTGTTCACACCTGTCGGTACCTGTGTTCACACCTTTTGGTACCTGTGTTCACACCTGTCTGTACCTGTGTTCACACTTGTCGGTACCTGTGTTCACACCTGTCGGTACCTGTGTTCACACCTGTCGGTACCTGTGTTCACACCTGTCGGTACCTGTGTTCACACTTGTCGGTACCTGTGTTCACACTTGTCAGTACCTGTGTTCACACTTGTCGGTACCTGTGTTCACACTTGTCGGTACCTGTGTTCACACCTGTCTGTACCTGTGTTCACACTTGTCTGTACCTATGTTCACACCTGTCGGTGCCAGTGTTTACACCTGTCGGTGCCAGTGTTCACACCTGTCGGTACCTGTGTTCACACCTGTCGGTGCCAGAGTTTACACCTGTCGGTGCCAGAGTTTACAACTGTCGGTACCTGTGTTCACACCTGTCGGTACCTGTGTTCACACCTGTCGGTGCCTGTGTTCACACCTGTCGGTGCCTGTGTTCACACCTGTCGGTGCCTGTGTTCACACCTGTCGGTGCCTGTGTTCACACCTGTCGGTGCCTGTGTTCACACCTGTCAGTGCCTGTGTTCACAGCTGTCGGTGCCTGTGTTCACAGCTGTCGGTGCCTGTGTTTACAGCTGTCGGTGCCTGTGTTCACAGATGTCGGTGCCTGTGTTCACACCTGTCGGTGCCTGTGTTCACACCTGTCGGTGCCTGTGTTCACACCTGTCGGTGCCTGTGTTCACACCTGTCGGTGCCTGTGTTCACACCGGTCGGTGCCTGTGTTCACACCTGTCGGTGCCTGTGTTTACAGCTGTCGGTGCCTGTGTTTACAGCTGTCGGTGCCTGTGTTCACAGATGTCGGTGCCTGTGTTCACACCTGTCGGTACCTGTGTTTACACCTGTCGGTACATGTGTTCACACCTGTCCGTACCTGTGTTCACACCTGTCGGTACCTGTGTTCACAGCTGTTGGCGCCTCTGTTCACACCTGTTCGTACTTGTGTTCACACCTGTCCGTACCTGTGTTCACAGCTGTCAATGCCTGTGTTCACAGCTGTCAATGCCTGTGTTCACACCTGTCGTACCTGTGTTCACACCTGTCGGTACCTGTGTTCACAGCTGTTGGCGCCTCTGTTCACACCTGTCGGTACCTGTGTTCACACCTGTCGGTACCTGTGTTCACACCTGTCGGTACCTGTGTTCACAGCTGTTGGCGCCTCTGTTCACACCTGTCGGTACCTGTGTTCACACCTGTCGGTACCTGTGTTCACAGCTGGCGCCTCTGTTCACACCTGTCGGTACCTGTGTTCACACCTGTCGGTACCTGTGTTCACACCTGTCGGTACCTGTGTTCACACCTGTCGGTACCTGTGTTCACAGCTGTTGGCGCCTCTGTTCACACCTGTCGGTACCTGTGTTCACACCTGTCGGTACTTGTGTTCACAGCTGGCGCCTCTGTTCACACCTGTCGGTACCTGTGTTCACACCTGTCGGTACCTGTGTTCACACCTGTCGGTACCTGTGTTCACACCTGTCGGTACCTGTGTTCACAGCTGTTGGCGCCTCTGTTCACACCTGTCCGTACCTGTGTTTTTCCATGTTCGTACCTGCCTCAGCGGACCACACGTTTGCAGGCGTGTTGAAGGAAATGATGTTGACCTGGTCTTTGAGATGTTGCATCAGCTCGTTGAACTCCTTCTTGCTACAGCTGCAGCTGGCAAAAATTTCCACCTCATTAGGAACCCGTTTGGACATCCGGGACTCGATGTGGTTCAGGTTGACCCGTTTCTCCTGCAGGAGGAGTCGTGAGAACAGAAAACATAAAAGATTTCAGTGGAGAAGAGGGTAAAGAAAAACGTATCAGGCTCTGGGTGTGAGGTCTTTACTTTGAGTTCTGACCCATGTGGTTCTGGGTCTGTTTAAGATGTTCGACCTGGGTCAAAGTGGAGTTCTGATCTTAATGTGGTTCTGTTTCTGACCTGAAAGAGTCTGAGAGCCTTCACCAGACATCCAACTTCATTCTTCAGGGAAAACACCACTGCGGTTTTCCCAGGATCCTCTGCATTCTCACAGTCTGGTCTCTCGTCGATGGGACAGAACGACGTTCGTCTCGACTGCAGCCGACGACAAGCAGATCGGATCAGAACCGACATTAAACGACAGAAAAGTGAACATGTTAGAGAGTCCTAACACAGGTTAAATAAAACCTGTGAGCCTTCGCTGGTGCCGGTATCTTCGTCCCTGAGCTTGATCATATCCTCAGTGTCATTTTGTACATGTTGGGTGCAAAATGGCTACCACATCGCATCTATGCACTATGCATATGAACGTATCTACGCCACCCTTACAGTGTGGGCAGAGGCGGGTACAAAGTGGCCTTGGACAGATGGCCCAGAGGCCTGGGTACGAAGTGATCGAAGCTGCAAAC
>JBBPBX010005871.1:33699-70479 GCA_038048925.1 Garcialebias charrua
CTGTCAGAAAATGCTTCAGCTGAAGAATCCAGTTCCGATCACTTGAACAGGAAACGAATAAACCGTGGATCAATAACTCCTATTGATATTTATCAGAATTATGACTTCTGTTTCAAACATGTGTGTGTGTGTGTTGGGGGGGATCTCCTTCCTGAAAGTTTTCCTTAATTTCTCAGAGACTGAAAGTTTGGAGAAATAAAATCTGATCTGTTGTTGAAAGTTAAAACTTTTTAATTTTCAGCATTGATCAGTTTGATAATTGACTGTTTAATATTTTGGCAAAAACGTCTAATTTCTTCAAAAAATTTATTTTTATTTTTATTTGTTTATTGCAACAAAACAAGAGAAAAAAAACTTTTTGTTTGTTTATGCTGGTGAAGATTCTCAGTCGTCCAGGACATGATAAAATCAAAAAAGGCGTTCAATACAGGATCAACTGGACTTTATTTGTTGCAGAAAACGTTTTGACTTCTGTCCAGAAGTCTTTTTCAATTCTGAATGAATGGAAGCTGTGAGACCGAGAAGTTTTATACAGGCTGACAAGCCACGCACCAACATATGAAATTGGAAACTGAAATAACACCACAACATACCTGAGATAACATGCCCATTCTATTTAAATTGTGTTGTTTTGTCAATTTAAATAGAATGGGCATGTTATCTCAGGTATGTTGTGGTGTTATTTCAGTTTCCAATTTCATATGTTGGTGCGTGGCTTGTCAGCCTGTATAAAACTTCTCGGTCTCACAGCTTCCATTCATTCAGAATTGAAAAAGACTTCTGGACAGAAGTCGAAACGTTTTCTGCAACAAATAAAGTCCAGTTGATCCTGTATTGAATGCCTTTTTTGATTTTTGTTTGTTGTTTAATATTTGAAAAAGATGAAATTTTCAGAAGTTACAGAGACTGGTTCTGACTGTGGTTCTGAACTGAAGACCCAAAGAGGAAAAGACAGAGTCCTGGTTCTCACCATCCGGCCCCCGGTGTGTCTCTGCTGCTGCTGCTGGTTCTGGTGGTCGAACATGGCCGAGTCCAGTGACATCCCCCTCCTGGACCAGTACTTGCTAGAGAACATCATCATTGCCGGCTGCATGCGCGGTATCGGTTCCGGCCCGCCTTCCTTCATCACGTGGGCCGAAGCCATGGGGAACCAGTGGGTGTAAGAGTACCAGGGCTCCAGGGTGACGCTTTCCTGCAGCTGCTGCTGCTGAGGGTCCAAGACCCGGTCCGGATCCAGTTAAATACTGATAGAAGAGGGGAGGGGGAGCATCTCCCACCGAGGGAGAGGATGCTCTATCCAATGGAGGGAGGCTCCGCCCACAAGTAGATGGACCTACTGGAAGATGGTGCTCTCCTACCAGAGAACATTCTAAAGGAGAACATCCTGAGTCAACGAGTCCTCAAGGCTCGACTAACCTGTATAAATAAAGGTTGAATCCTAAGGGAGAACAGGAGGAGAACATTCTAACTCCAGACTTTCTGAATGTCTTCTTTTTTCTGGGACCTAACATTTTCAGAGAAATCTTTTGAACTTTGACCTCCTGCAGACAGAAAAAGTCTCCTAAACTCAAAAGAAAACTTAGGGTTCTACCGACACATAACTTAAAGAACCCAATTCTAATGGGATCTATGGGTTCTTTATGTCAAATGTTTTTTTTTCTTCCATTTCGTTAAATTCATTAAAACAAGCTTGAAAAACTGAAGACATGACTTTAAGATTCGTCAGCAGATGCAGGATCTGCAGAAGGATGCTTTGAAGAAGCAGGACCCTCCTCGAACCTCAGCAGATTTAACACAGAAACAAACTGACCAAACAACAGAACAAATGCATCAAAAGAACTCTGAAACGTTCTTCAAGGAACCTGCAGAATTACTGACGTGAACTTTTTTTATCAGTTCAGACTAAAAATTTAACTTACAGCTCGTTAGAAACCAACATTTATTCTGGATTTTCACTCATGTTTATATATTTTATAAATCACATTTTTACTATGCTGTGAATAACAAAAGGAACCGAGCTCTTTAACTGCAGGTTTGGACCCCCACCTCCCCCCGCCCTGCTCCTCCTGATGTTCTCCTGCCGGCAGTGAGGAGCAGCAGCAGCTTCTCCAATAAAACCCCAAGGAGGCCGATAAGCAGCTGCAGATATCGGCTCCAATTTCCTGCTGAGGAGGAAATGAAAGAGGCGTCTGCAGCGGACCCGCTTTGTTCTGGTTCTGATGAAGCTTTATGAGCAGATGGCAGGTGATAACAGCGTCTGGCCCGACTCCTGACGAGACGTCCATCACTTCCATGAAAGCAGCTGACATTTCAGCTGTGACATTTCAGCAAAGATGAAACGGAAACCAGTTTCATGTTAATGTGAATGGAGCCGAAACTGGAGTCCAGTTTTCATCAGAACTCACCGGGCCAAGGTCCAAACGAAGGAGAGGCAGTCAGAAGTTTAGGTGCACTCGTTTTGAAAGTCACATTGCATTTGGATGAATCACGTCATTCATCAGAACTGCCCTTTTTTCAACAAACAGCTTCAATTTTTATTTATTCTGGATTTTCTCTGATCAGCAAATGGTCAGAATTATCCATCTTCACCTCAGTCTGTTATGAAGAGGTGCTGAAGGTTCTAGGTCTTTAACCTGGGTTTGTCCACTTCCTGTTGGTGATCATGATGGACTGCAGTTTCACTTTGCTGGCATAAAAAGGATTTGACAGTTCTCATTGTTCTGACCAAGGCTCTGTTCCCCTCAGAAGAAACCACCAAGGAACCAGCCAGGCTCAAGCCTGTCATGAACTGGAACCTGCAGGAACACCAGAGCTCTTGTCCACCAGCGAGGTCAGTTTTACATCACTGTGGACTAGGAGGACCCAGAAAGAAGCTCCAAAACCTTCAAGGTGGACTGAAACCTGCAGCTGTCCACATGGACAAGACAAATGTCTTCTGGAGAAATGTTTGATGATCCGACAAGACAAAAAATGGGCTAGGAGGAGGTATGGACGAGTCAAGGTGGAGCTTTCATACTGAAGAACATTGTTCCAGCTGTCAGGCATGGTGGTGGCAGCATCATACTGTGGGCACAAAGAAATAGGACTACCTCCAAATTCTTCAACTTCACCTCAAACCAACTGCTGGATGGTTGATAACTTGGACAGCTGGGTCCAACGGGACAAAGATCCCACACATCAGAACTGGTTCCTGATTGGATGAATCACGTCATCGTAAAGCTTCTGGGATGGTCTTCCAAAAACCTCAACCTGTTGGAAAACCTGTGGACTAAAGGAGGAGAAGCAGAAGAACAGGTCTCTTGTAAATGAGTCCTCGAGGCTCAGTGAGACTAACCTGTTTAAATAAAAACAAGAACAAAGAACAACAACAAAAACTCAAACCTTGTTGATTGAGACAAAAAGCCTGGAGATCCAGGAGACACCTGCTGAGGGACGTCTACCCAAACATCAGTGGGTGCATGCATATATATGAACCTGTGCGGATCAATAAAGACAAACTTGTTTGTAAAAACTTTTCAAGTTGTTTGTTGTTTATTTACTCCGCCCTGAAAAAAACGTTTCAAATAAATCAATCGTTTGTACCTCCGACAGACGGGAGTGTCTGAGCTGCCCGTCACGTCTGCTCTGATCATCCTGAGACGATGTTCTTCATCACCTCAGGCAGCAGAGATCCAGCCAGTCCCGTCCGAACCAAGGTTCTTCCTGAATGATTGACCAGTGATCGGGTTTTTGATCGATCAGAGATAGAAGCACGCGGAACGTCTACGTTTGACACCCCAAACAGGACGAGAAGCTTCATTGGCAGCATTTTAATGAAAGTAGCACAATCTGTACAAACTTAGAGATTTAAGGACGTCACTTTGGCCTTTTTACATTTTACTGGTTAAAAAAACAAGATAATCAGCTGATCGATGATAGAAATGTTTCTCAGCTGCAGCAGAAGTGTGTGAGCTGCAGGGAGGAAACTGAAGATCAGCCTTTCAAGCAGATTCTGAACTGCAGCTCTGATTGGCAGAAAACGTGTGAAGGTGAGAGCAGGTGAGCTCTACATCACTTCCTGTTTTTCCAGGTGAGCTCTACATCACTTCCTGTTTGTCCAGGTGAGCTCTACATCACTTCCTGTTTGTCCAGGTGAGCTCTAATACACTTCATGTTTGACCTGCAGTTCATGGCTTTAGAAAACATCAGGATTGTTATAAGAAGTTAGAAAAATAAGAATTTCAATATCTTCATCATTTGTACATCCTCCTCTTCCTCCTGCTTGGTCGTCAAGGCAATGCTACCCCCACCCACCCCCACCCACAGGACCCGGCGGGTCACTACGATGTGAATTCTGCTCTGCAGCCGTTCCGAGGTGCGTTTTCTCTGCAGAGTCCATTGGAGCAGACTTCCTGCCGCTGAGCAGGACAAAGTGTTGCAGCTGATCCAGGATCCGTCGGGCTGGAACCGTGGCACTCGGTGCTCAAACCCAGGATGGTGCTGACGGAGCGAGGCAAGTCCTGCAGAGAAGAACTGGGTCAAAAACTAGGTCTTCAAACGTAATCGATCAGCCTTGTGATAAGTTCAGTGAACACACCTTGCAGCTTCTGATCTGCAGGAAGATGCCTTCAGCTTTCTGCAGAATCTCCTCGATGTCGAGCTTCATGGAGAGCTCGTTGATGTGCTGAAACACAAACAGTCACCCGGACAATAAAACGGGTCAGATGGACCTGGTTCTGAGGACTACACTGAAACCATGTTTACATAAGTCAGGAGGACTTCCTGTTTGACGGACAATAAAATGACAGATTATCAAAGAACAAACATGAAAATTAGAAGTTATTCATCCTAAAGATCAGAAACTGGGTCAGAGGTCATTCATAGACCGGGTCACTCTGGGTCAGAGGTCATTCAGAAACCGGGTCACTCTGGATCAGAGGTCATTCATAGACCGGGTCACTCTGGGTCAGAGGTCATTCAGAAACCGGGTCACTCTGGGTCAGAGGTCATTCAGAAACCGGGTCACTCTGGGTCAGAGGTCATTCAGAAACCGGGTCACTCTGGGTCAGAGGTCATTCATAGACCGGGTCACTCTGGGTCAGAGGTCATTCATAGACCGGGTCACTCTGGGTCAGAGGTCATTCAGAAACCGGGTCACTCTGGGTCAGAGGTCATTCAGAAACCGGGTCACTCTGGGTCAGAGGTCATTCATAGACCGGGTCACTCTGGGTCAGAGGTCATTCATAGACCGGGTCACTCTGGATCAGAGGTCATTCAGAGACAGAGTCACTCTGGGTCAGAGGTCATTCAGAGACAGGTCACTCTGGGTCAGAGGTCATTCAGAGACAGTCACTCTGGGTCAGAGGTCATTCAGAGACCGGGTCACTCTGGGTCAGAGGTCATTCAGAGACAGAGTCACTCTGGGTCAGAGGTCATTCATAGACCGGGTCACTCTGGATCAGAGGTCATTCAGAGACAGGTCACTCTGGGTCAGAGGTCATTCAGAGACCGGGTCACTCTGGGTCAGAGGTCATTCAGAGACTGGGTAACTCGGTCAGAGGTCATTCATAGACCGGGTCACTCTGGGTCAGAGGTCATTCATAGACCGAGTCACTCTGGGTCAGAGGTCATTCAGAGACCGGGTCACTCTGGATCAGAGGTCATTCATAGACGGGTCACTCTGGGTCAGAGGTCATTCAGAGACCGGGTCACTCTGGGTCAGAGGTCATTCAGAGACCGGGTCACTCTGGGTCAGAGGTCATTCAGAGACCGGGTCACTCTGGGTCAGAGGTCATTCAGAGTTCATTCAGAGACAGAGTCACTCTGGGTCAGAGGTCATTCATAGATCGGGTCACTCTGGGTCAGAGGTCATTCAGAGACCGGGTCACTCTGGGTCAGAGGTCATTCATAGACTGGGTCACTCTGGACCAGAGGTCATTGAGAGACCGTGCCAGAGGTAATTCAGAGACCGGGTCACTCTGGGTCAGAGGTCATTGAGAGACCATGCCAGAGGTAATTCAGAGACCTGGTTACTCAGAGTCAGAGGTCATTGAGAGACCTGGTTACTCAGAGTTAGAGGTCATTGAGAGACCTGGTTACTCAGAGTCAGAGGTCATTGAGAGACCATGCCAGAGGTAATTCAGAGACCTGGTTACTCAGAGTCAGAGGTCATTGAGAGACCTGGTTACTCAGAGTCAGAGGTCATTGAGAGACCTGGTTACTCAGAGTCAGAGGTCATTGAGAGACCTGGTTACCTTCAGGATCTCGTTGAAACCATAGTTCTCCTCCATGATCTTCTGCTTCTCAGAGTCCAGGATGGCACAGCAGACCAGCAGGTGGAAGTTCTGACAGGGCAGCCCGGTCCACATCACCTGAGAGGAGGAGGAGGAGTCCACAGGTCACATCAACAGGAACCAGAAGGTTTTAATGTGTTTTAATTGAGTTTTTTTTTTGTTCACAGTGTGCTTTGGTTTGTAGCTGTTTTTAGCTGATGTTCAGCATTTTGTTTCAGCTGTGGCTGCTGTTAAAGGGCTTTATAGATAAAGTTGTTGATGATGATGATGAAGAACTGAACACAGCAACCAAACTGAGACAGTCCCCATGAACAGCTCCATGTCACCTCCAGACTGAACTGAGCTGTTCTAGAACTTGGATCAGATCCAAGTTGATACATTTCAGAATCCAAACCCGAGACTTTAGAAGCATAAACAAATCATCTGAACAGAACCCAAACGGACCTCCCAGAGCCGCAGGACATCCTGGAAGTTCAGCTCCCTCTTGAATCGGATCAGCAGCCACCGGAAGCAGAAGTACAGATAACCCGACTCCTGAGACTCTGAAACACAAACAGAACACTTCACACGTGACCGGTCCAGTCCAGGAGTTCTGACCCGACACGTGAGATGTGACCTGGTGTGCCGTACCCAGGTAGTTCCAGAAGGCCAAGTCGAGCAGTCGGAGCAGAGTGCTGAGCTGGATCAGCTGGGTCTTCATGCCCTGCATCTGCTCCTCGAAGTTCTGGTGCTGCAACACAAACACAGTCACATGACCACAGAACCATTACAGTCAGAACTTAAACCCGGTTCTGATTCTCACCATCTGGTCCATGAAGGACACGAAACACCAGAACGCATCAACCTCGTTCTCCATGACGAAGAGGATCGGAGACAGCAGGTCGCTCATCCCCTGAACGTAACCTGAGGGAGTGGAGACACGGCGGTCAGAAAGGCAGGAGGAAAAGTCAGAAGAACCCACTGAATCGGACCTGAAGCTGACAGTACCAGCAGCGGGTCTGGACCACCATTTGTCTATTGATAAAATTTGAAACTCATCAAATCAACATTTGTTGTGGATCCAGAACCATCAGCTGTTTTTCAGCCATGTTCTACACCGTGTTCCTCAAGAAGACGTGCTCACCCAGGTCAAAGTCGTACATGCAGTAGGTCATCAAGATGTCGTGCAGCAGGGTCAGACTCGGGTTGTTCAGGCCTTCATAGAACCGGTTCGTTCGATCCGTTCTGTTCACGTCTTTCTCTGAAACCAGAACACGAGTGACATCATTAGAACAGGGGTGTTCAGACTTTTTCAGCATGCAAGCTACTTTTGAAATGATCAAGTCAAAGTGATCTACCTACTGTAAGGCCCTGTTTACACGAGAACAACCTGTGGAAACATTAGTGTTTTTTCAATGTTTATTGGGGGTAATAAACAAAAAATAAGCTAGTTTACATGAAAAATGCTGTAGTTTTCATGTCAGTCGGGTTGCCAGATAAGAAATTACAAAAAAAGTAATCTCAGGGCCCAGAACAAAAACATTTACACGAAATAATAATTTAACAGAAACACTCATAGATAAAATAATTTAACACTATTTGAGGAGCAGACTGCTTTGAATTTAACTCCACTGCAGAACTCTCATCTTGAGCAAGATGAAGTTTGTGTTGTGTTTCTTGAACATGTGCTCAGAAAAGGAGGTGGTAAATAAGGCATTTTTTAATCTGGCAACCCTGGGCTCAGCTGTATTCATTGTGCATGCAGCGACTGCATGATCACATTTACGTCCAAACTGGTGAATAACGTCTCTTTGGACCCTGGATTTTATTAGTTTTGCTCCTGCATGCTGAAAAAGGGTGAGTAGCAGAAAAACACTCAGCTCTCTGACATTATTTAATCTGTTGTTAGTGCAGAAAAACTTTGGACTGCAGCCGTCTGTATGTGCAACTTCACACACGGAGAAGTTCACACCTTCGGGGGTGGGGGAGCGGAGATGGGGTTTCCCCGAGAATCTCTCAGAGCTGGTTTGAGAGAATGAGGGTTGTGAATGGCTGCCCTGTATGTCAATCAAGTGACAGGATGTATGATAGGCTGACAAATTATTTTTTTAATGTCACGCTGTGATCTACCAGTAGATCGCAATCTACCTAATGAGCACCCCGATTTAGAACATGGCTTGTACAGCATCTTTCTGCCCAAGATATAAAACAGGAAGCTCGCTGGAGGTTAAAGGTCAAGAACCACCAAAATGTTGCTGGAGGTTAAAGGTCAGCATTCAGGAACAATTAAACTGTTGCGGGAGGTTAAAGGTCAGGAAACATCAAACTGCTGCTGGAGGTTAAAGGCCAGGAACCATCAAACTGCTGCTGGAGGTTAAAGGTCAGGAACCATCAAACTGCTGCTAGAGGTTAAAGGTCAGGAACCATCAAACTGCTGCTGGAGGCTAAAGGTCAGGAAACATCAAACTGCTGCTGGAGGTTAAAGGCCAGGAACCATCAAACTGCTGCTGGAGGTTAAAGGTCAGGAACCATCAAACTGCTGCTGGAGGTTAAAGGTCAGGAACCATCAAACTGCTGCTGGAGGCTAAGAACCACCAAACTACTGCTGGAGGCTAATGCCTGTTACCCACTGCCCCCTTTGTCGAGCGGCCGGTTTACATTCAAAGTCTATGGAGGAGACGCGTGGAGTCACGGCGAACAAGGAAGCGGCGCGATTCAAGTGATCGAAGCGGCGCGGGGGCAGCCTGTACACGCACGCGCGCGTCGCCGTCGAGCCGCAGACGTCCCAAATGTTGATCTCTGGCGGCTCGACGCATCCGGCAAACAGTCGGGAGAGCCTCGCTATCTGATTACACAACCACAACGGGACTTTTTTCGGACTTTTTAAACTCACCGGATCGAGCCTCCAGGAATTGGAACCAAACTCCGGTAAGAAACGTGGCATTTTTACAGTTGCTGCTGACAGGCTGCTGTCCTCTCCAGTGTAGATCACCCCAAACATAAAAAAAAGTTTTAATCTCATCGAAGACCGTCGGAGGTGCAGTTAAAACAACAACTGAACCCGGAAAACAAGCCAGAGACCCCTCCCTCTGCTACCCCCTAGTGTACGTCATCAGACGGTGTTCAGTGGTTCAGTGGGACCGTGACCAGCGGCCAAAAGGGGACGGCAGGCGCGTTTCGATTTGTGCAGTGGGTAACCGGCATAAGAACCACCAAACTACTGCTGGAGGCTAAAGGTCAGGGAATATCAAACTGCTGCTGGAGGTTAAAGGTCAGCATTCGGGAACAATCAAACTGTTGCGGGAGGTTAAAGGTCAGGAAACATCAAACTTCTGCTGGAGGCTAAAGGTCAGGAAATATCAAACTGCTGCTGGAGGTTAAAGGCCAGGAACCATCAAACTGCTGCTGGAGGTTAAAGGTCAGGAACCATCAAACTGCTGCTGGACATTAAAGGTCTGGAAACATCAAACTGCTGCTGGAGGCTAAGAACCACCAAACTGCTGCTGGAGGTTAAAGGTCAGGAACCATCAAACTGCTGCTGGAGGTTAAAGGCCAGGAACCATCAAACTGCTGCTGGACATTAAAGGTCTGGAAACATCAAACTGCTGCTGGAGGTTAAAGGCCAGGAACCATCAAACTGCTGCTGGAGGTTAAAGGCCAGGAACCATCAAACTGCTGCTAGAGGTTAAAGGTCAGGAACCATCAAACTGCTGCTGGAGGTTAAAGGTCTGGAAACATCAAACTGCTGCTAGAGGTTAAAGGCCAGGAACCATCAAACTGCTGCTGGAGGTTAAAGGTCAGGAACCATCAAACTGCTGCTGGACATTAAAGGTCTGGAAACATCAAACTGCTGCTGGAGGCTAAGAACCACCAAACTGCTGCTTGAGGTTAAAGGTCAGGAACCATCAAACTGCTGCTGGGGTTAAAGTTCAGGAACCATTAAACTGATGCTGGAGGCTAAAGGTCAAGAACCACCAAACTGCTGCTGGAGGTCAAAGATCAGGAATCATCAAACTGCTGATGGAGGTTAAGTTCAGGAACCATGAAACTGCTGCTGGAGGTTAAAGGTCAGGAATCATCAAACTGTTGCTGGAGGTTAAAGGTCAGGAATCATCAAACTGCTGCTGGAGGTTAAAGGTCAGGAACTATCAAACTGCTGTTGGAGTTTAATGGTCAGGAACAATCAAATTCAAGATCTTTTTATTGAATTTTTTCATTTTTTTTTCAAACAACAACAAAACAAACAAACAAACACAAAAACAACAGTCAATTTTTTTCATTCATTCATTCAACCTTTATTTAGTCAGGTAAATCTTTTGAACCTCAAGGGCTCATTTACGAAAGCGACCTGCTAAAACTAAAGAACAATGAACAGCAGTGGTATAATTTCCTTAAACAATAAACAATAAACAAACAAACAATAAACAATAGAAAACAAAAGAGAGAAAAAAAAAACAAAAGAAAGTTTTTTTTTTTTTTTTTTTTACAAAGTATCAAAAAACTAGCAAAACATTATAAGGTAGACGTATAAAATCAAAGACAGGAACAGATCTGCATTGGTTTTTGCCAGGATTCCAACAGATTCTGAAAACCATTTAGAGAAGTCAAGGTCGAGAGCTTCAGATCTTTTTGTAAGATATTCCATGAAGCAGGAGCAGAGTAGGAGAAGGCCCTTTTTCCAAGTTCAGTCCTCACTGACGGAACACTGCAGGTAATCATGTCCTGAGAGCGCACACTGTAGCTGCACTCACGCAAAGACATGTAGGAGGAGATGTATGAGGGCAGCAGACCAAGAAGTGATTTAAAGATGAAAATGTACCAGTGGAAGAGTCTGCGTGAGGTTAATGATGTCCAGTTAACCAGTGAATACAGGGTGCAGTGGTGGGTACGATAATCACAACCAGTTATGAATCTTAGTGCACCATGATAGACAACATCCAACATCCGCAGGGTGCTTGTAGGAGCATTCATGTAGAGAATGTCACCGTAATCAATGGAGGGAAGGAAAGTCACAGACACAAGGCGTTTCCTGACATTCAGTGATAGACATGATCTGTTTCTGAAAAAGAAACCCAGTTTAACTTTCAGTTTCTTCACTAGGTTTTCCACGTGGAGTTTAAAAGAGAGATGTGAATCAATCAGGATACCCAGATATTTATAGGAATCAACAAACTCAATAGGGACACCATTTGAAGAAAAAATCAGAGGAGGATCTGCTGGAACCGCCTTCCTATTTGAAAAAAACATCCCTTTTGTTTTATCAGCATTTAGGACAAGTTTGAGACGGAACAAATCTGACTGGATGATGTCAAAAGCAGATTGCAGTAACAGGAAAGCCTTAGCAACTGTTTTAGCTCGGCAGTAAACAACTGTATCATCAGCATAGAAATGTAAGGATGCATCAGGGATGCAGTGACCTACATTAGCTATGTAGATTGTAAAGAGAGTGGGTCCTAAAACTGAGCCTTGTGGTACACCATTTTTAACTGTTAAATAGCTGGAAGAAGTACCGTTATGTTGAACACATTGCATCCGATTGGAAAGATAGTTAGAAAACCAACCGATGGTGTGATCAGAGAAACCGATTTCTGAGAGCTTATGACACAGGATGTTATGATCCACAGTGTCAAAAGCTTTAGACAGGTCTAAGAAAAGTGCAGCACAATAGTCCTTAGCATCCAATGCTTCAACAACATCATTCAGAACCTTCAGAGAAGCAGTTGTTGTGCTGTGTTTTTTCCTGAAACCAGATTGATGGAGAGGTAAGATGTTAAATGAGTCCAGATAATTTTTGATCTGGAGTTTATCAGTTTTTCTTGAACCTTGGCTAAGATGCAGAGTTTAGAGATCGGTCGATAATTGTTCAGTGAGGTGGGGTCACCTCCCTTCAGCAAAGGAAGAACAAATGCTGTTTTCCAAGCATCCGGAATGGTGTTTTGGCTTATGGACAGATTAAAGATGTGGGTCACAGGGACTGTGATGATATGAGCAGCCAGCCTTAAGAAATAAGGTGGAAGTTCATCTGGACCTGCAGATTTTTTTGGATCAAGATCATTTAACAGTTTATTTACCTCACTGACTGAGAACGGAGAAAAAGAGAAGGTGTGATTAACAGATGGTTGACTTGTAGAAGGGATTTGATTTGTAGAAGTTTGATTATTAGATAAAGTGGCTGATTTTCCGTTTGTAACTGTGTCAAATAATGAACTAGAAGCAACAAAATGTTTATTGAAACAGTTCAGGATCTCGTGCTTATTTGACACAGGAACAGAGTCAACAAGAAATTGTGATGGGAGGTCAGATGATTGGGGGGTGCCTGAGAGAGATTTAATGGTTTTCCAGAATTTTTTTGGATCATTTAGATTTTTGGAGGTCTGAGATAAGAAGTAGTTACGTTTTGCGGCTTTGATGGCAGTTGTGCATTTATTCCTTAGCTGCCGAAATTTCAACCAATCAGTGTCTGAGTGTGATTTTCTTGCTGCGGCCCAAAGATGATCTCTCCAGTGTAGGAGATCAGCTAGTTCAGGAGTAAACCAGGGGCTGTCACGGCCCTTTATCCTGAACTGCCGGAAAGGTGCGTGTTTGTTTACAAAGAGAATGAAACTATTATGACCGGAACCGGAATTTGAGTTGTAACATGTGCATTATTATCCACACTAAAGGAAAAAAACAAACAAACAAAAAAAAAAAAAAAATAATAACATAGAAAATAATCCCTACCCAATCACTGCCAAAAGAAAAGGGAAAAAAATAAATAGAAGGTAAAATAGCCAAGAGACTGCATTAACCTGAGTGAATTGTGTTGTCAGAGAGACTGGAACAAATTCAGGAAAGGTCCCCAAACATTCTCAAATTTACCCTCTTTCTGTTGGAGTGTGAATCTGATTTTCTCCAGCTTTAAACAGGACATGATGTCAGCCAACCACTGAGCGTGAGTGGGTGGAGACGGTTCTTTCCACCTTAGCAAAATAGCTCGTCTGGCCAGGAGAGAGGTGAACGATATTACGTGTTGTTGGTTTTTATTTAGGTTTGTCATGCCCTCTACAAGACCAAACAGAGCAATCAGTGGGTCAGGGTTCAGACGTGTATCTAGTACACGTGATAAAGTCTGAAAGATTTCCCGCCAATATTTGTTCAGAGATGGGCAAAACCAAAACATATGGGAGAGAGAGGCTTCAGCATGTTTGCATCTCACACAGTATGGGCTGACATCAGGATACATAGAGGACAATTTCAGTTTAGAGATGTGAGCTCTGTGCACCACTTTAAATTGTATTAGACAATGTCTAGCACAGAGAGAACTGGAGCTCACCAGTTTGAGTATGGAGGTCCAAGAGTCCTCTGAAATAGAGGAGCCGAGATCCTCTTCCCAAGCAGCTTTGATTTTATCTGAGGAAGCACGCTTCAAATCCAATAGTTTACTGTAAATGAATGAAATGGACTGTTTTTTATTTGGGTCTAGAGAAAGAATAGTGTCAACAATACTGCTATCAGTTGAAATGGAGAGGTTGGACAAATGAAGAGTAATAAAGTGCCGTATTTGGAGATACCTAAAAAAATTGGACTGGGGAAGACTAAATTTTTCACATAGTTGTTGAAATGAAGCTAAAGTGTTATTAAGAAACAAGTCATTGAAGCGTACTATACCCCTTCTTTGCCATTCTTTAAAAACAGAGTCCTGAGATGATGGTTTGAAAAGTTGGTTAGACATAATAGGGCTATAAAGAGAGAAACTAGAGAAATCAAAATATTTACGAAATTGTGCCCAGATTTTTAGTGAGTGTTTTATAACTGGATTTGTAACAGTTGTAAATGGTGGAAGCGGGAATGAGGATCCCAAGAAAGCCACGGAGGACCATTTCCCAGAACACTGTGACTCCATCTCTACCCAGTCAGGGCTGTCAGGTCTGTTGTAATAGAATGACCAGAATGCTAGACAGTGCAAGTTTGCTGCCCAATAGTAAAAGCGGAAATTTGGAAGGGCAAGACCGCCTGCGGCCTTAGTTTTTTGGAGATGTGTCTTATTTAAGCGTGGACGTTTTCCTTGCCACAGATATGATGAAATGATGGAATCTAACTGAACAAAGAATGAACCAGGGATAAAAACAGGAATATTTTGAAAGAGATATAAAAACTTAGGTAAAGTGACCATCTTGACTGAGTTAATACGGCCTATGAGGGAAGTGGAAAGCGGTGACCATCGGGATAATGCCTGCTTTGTCTGATTCAACAGAGAGACAAAATTTTCTTGATATAAATCCTTATACCTCCTCGTAACTGTAACACCCAGGTAAGAGAATTTTATCTTCTCAATTTTAAAAGGCCATTTACTAAAGTCAAGAGTCTGCGCCAGGGTATTGACAGGGAAAATTATACTTTTACTCAAGTTTAATTTGTAACCAGAATTGATTCCAAATTCCTCAAGTAATGATAAAACGGAAGGCAGCGTGTCAGTCGGATGAGAAATGAAAAGTAAAAGGTCATCAGCATAAAGGGAGACCTTGTGCTCCATATCGCCTCTCCAGATTCCTGAAATTGTGTCACAGGACCGCAAAGCAGTGGCAAGAGGTTCAATTGCCAGGTCAAAGAGCAAAGGGCTCAGTGGGCATCCCTGGCGAGTTCCTCGATGTAGACTGAATGGTTTCGATATCTGAGAGTTGGTACGAATGGTTGCGGTGGGATGTGAATAAATTAATTGCACCCATGTAATGAAATTGGGGCCAAAACCAAATTTGTCAAGAACATTAAACAAGTAGTCCCATTCAACCCGATCAAATGCTTTCTCCGCATCAAGGGAAATAACACACTCAGGAACAGTATCCGAAGGAGAATAAATAATGTCCAAAAGGCGTCTGATATTAAAAAAGGAGTGCCTGCCTTTAATGAATCCAGTCTGGTCTTTTGATATGATGAAAGGAAGGATCTTTTCCAACCTTTGAGCAAGAACTTTGGCTAAAATTTTGGCATCTGTATTTAAAAGGGAGATTGGTCGATAAGAGGAACAGTGAGTTGGGTCTTTTCCTTTCTTTGCAATGAGGGTAATGCAGGCCTCTAAGAAAGATTTCGGAAGGGATCCTTGGTCAAATGACTCTAAGAGAACCGAGTGTAAGAGTGGGGAAAGTAATGAAGAAAATTTCTTAAAAAATTCAGCAGGGAAGCCGTCAGGACCCGGACATTTGCCAGACTGCATTACCGATACAGCTGACACAATTTCTGTCAGGGATATTGTGATCTCCAGTGCATCTTTCAGATTGGGTGTGAGTTTTGGCATATTGGTCTTTTCGAAAAACTGAGAAGATAAATTCTTGTTGGTTTGAGATTCTGAAGTATATAAATGGGAATAAAAGTCCTTAAATGCTCTGTTAATTTGTAAATGATCTAGAGTTATGGTGCCGTTCTTTAATTGGATCTTAGGGATGATTTGTTTAGCCGTGGCACCCTTCAACTGATTTGCCAGTAGTTTTCCTGACTTTTCTCCATGTATGTAAAATGATGATTTACTTTTCAAAAGTGATTGTTCTATTGAGTATGTAGACAATAAATCAAACTTAGTTTTGAGTTCTACTTTTTTTTTGTACAGATTAGGGCATTTGTTTTGAGCATATTGTTGATCAATTTCTTTTATCTGCTGGGCTAAATCAGTTCTTTCTTTTTGAGATTTTTGCCTCAGCCGGGCGGTATATGAAATGATTTGTCCCCTAAGATAGGCCTTAAGGGTATCCCAAACTGTTGACAGTGGGATCCCAGGAGTTCTGTTTATGGATAGAAAGAAGGTTATTTCTTTTTCTATAAATGTAACAAAATCATTGTTTGACAGTAACGTTGAATTGAATCTCCACTGTCTACTCCTTATAGGAATGTCAGGGAGGGACAGAGACAGAGTGACAGGTGCATGGTCTGAGATGACAATACTGTGGTAGTCACAGCTACGGACAGAGGGAAGAAGTTTGTTGTCTATGAAAAAGTAATCGATCCTCGAGTACGAGTGATGAACATGAGAAAAAAAAGAATATTCTCTCTCAGCTGGGTGTAAAAAACGCCATACATCGCACAGGCCATATTTAGATAAAAAGGCACGAATAGTGTGGGACGACCTGCTGGCTGTGGCAGGGTTTGTAGAGGATCTGTCCAAAACTGGATCCAACCAGCAATTCAAGTCACCACTGAGTATCAATGAATATGTGTTTAGGTCCGGGAGCAGTGAAAATAATTTCTCAAAGAAACCAACATCATCCGTATTTGGGGCATAAACGTTAACTAGCACTACTGGTGTGTTGTACAATTTACCGGAAACAATCACAAAACGACCATATTTATCTGAGTTAACTTGAAATGGTTCAAATGAAATGTCTTGACTGATGAGGATCGAGACGCCCCGAGCCTTTGCTCGAAAGGAGGAATGGAAACTCTGCCCGTGCCATGTTTGCAGTAATCGTTTGCTATCGTCACTTCTAATATGAGTCTCCTGCAGGAAAGCAATGCCTGTTTTTAACTGTTTTAAATGAGAAAGCACCTTCCTTCTCTTGACGGGGTGGTTCAAACCTTTGACGTTCCAGCTTGACAACACCAACTGACCACTCATATTACTAATAATTTGTATAAGAAAGGTAGGTAATACAGTCTAATGTGTTGATGGCTGTGCAGTTCTTGGCAAAGTGAAAGAAAATATAAATTAATGGCAGTGATGGACCCCCCACCCCCTCCCTTTCCCACCCTGGACAGCTGCAAAAAACAGAAGCAGCAAGCTCCATAAAAATTAAAAATAAGTCTCCTGTCTAACTTTTAAACTAGTGCTCCAGTATCATAAAAGGGAAAAAAATTGTATAAGCACCTCATGCAAGGCCAAAAATGTACACATAGATGTGTGATCACGCACATACATATAAACAAAGTTAAATTAATCCTAATCCTAAATTAAATCTTCAATCAGTCCAAGACCAATTCAAGATTCAATTCAAGATAGTCAACAGGTATACAGGAAGAGGAAAAATGTTAATAGTTCAAAATAATATATTGAAAACATTATATATTTCACCCATTTTTATACATGAATAGGCCTACTTCAATTATTTATGTGCCTAAATACAGAACCAAAAAGCCCCACCAAAAAAAGGAAAGTCTAAGATAATCAGAGTATGGGCAGAGTCCTGCTCATCTGTTCGTCACCTCATGTAAACAAAAGTTTAGTCTAAACATAGACAAAGCCAGTGCGGGAACAGCGCGTTGCACATCAGTCAAAAGAAAAGTTAAATATTACTGTACTTGCGCTGTAAAGGCTGAGGTAACTCCTGTCCTGTCTAACTTTTAAACTAGGGCTCCAGTATCATAAAAGGGGGGGAAAAATTTTTATTTTTTATTTTTTTTTTATAAGCACCTCACAAACTAGTTTAAGGTATGCAAGGCCAAAAAAATGTATACACATAAATGTGTACCGGTAATCACGCACACATATACAAACCTAAAGTTAAATTAGTCCTAATCTCAAATTAATTATCAATCAATCCAGGACTAACCCAAAATTCAGCTCAAGATAGTCAACAGGTAAACGAGAAGAGGAAAAATGTTAATAGTTCAAAATAATATATTGAAAACATTATATATTTCACCCATTTTTATACAAGAATACTTCAATTATTTATGTGCTTAAATACAAAACCAAAGAAGCCGCAGTAAAAACTAAAAAGTCTCAGATAATGAGAGTATGAGCAGAGTCCTGCTCATCTGTTCGTCACCTCATGTAAACAATAGTTTAGTGTAATAATCAAAGCCAGTGCGGGAACAGCGCGTTGCTCATCAGTCAAAGAAAAGTTAAATGTTACTTGCGCTGTGAAGCCTGAAAGGTGTCAATGAACTTCTGCGCCTCCTCGACCGAGCCCAGCCACTTTCTGTTTCCATCAGGTAAAGTCACGCGGAGTCGAGCAGGAAAAAGCAGAGCAGGTTTTAGACCCAAAGAGTACAGCGCAGCCATCACGTCCTTATATTCCACTCGCTGGTTGAGGACTTCTGGGCTGTAATCTTCCACGATCCGCACCGGTTTTCCCCGGTATTCAAGTTTACCTCTGCGTCGAGCCTCCCGGATCATGAGCTCCTTCACCTGGACCCGGTGCACTCGCAGGATAACCGGGCGCGGCCGCTGGTCCGAGGCGGGTTTCGGGGCGAGGGTTCGATGGGCCCGGTCCAGTTCGGGTGGAAAAGGAAGCGTGTCATGCCCGTAGATGTCGCACAGCAGGTTGGAGAAGAAGTCTGTAGGACGTCCGCTCTCAATAGACTCCGGTAAACCCAGAACACGAATATTTTGCCGTCTGTTTCGACTTTCTAAATCTGCTAGTTTAGATTTTAGTCTGGTGTTTTCCTCCTGGAGAGTTGAGCAGGTGTTTTCCACCTCCGACATGCGCTGGCTCAGGTCGTTAGTGACAAGTTCCAGTGATGACACACGCTGGCCGTGTTCCTCCACCGCGAGCCGGGTCTGGTCCAGTTTGAGATCCAGCTGGTGAAAAGTTTGTTTGAACTCAGCTGACAGAGCCGCGCGGTGCTCCTCCAGCAGCGAGGTAATTGCCTCGAGGGTTATTAGGCCAGCGTCATCCTTCTCAGCGTCCTTCTTCGATCTTGTCGACTTTTGAGACATTTTTAATTTAAAATCTTTAAAAGATGTTTGAAGGAAGTTGTGTGCGTGATAATAGGCAAAAAAAGGTAGATGTAGAGGGCTTGGTGGTGCTAAAAAATAAGTTTTAACCGGAGCACTGGCAAGTGCGACTTACTCCATCTTACGACCACACCCCTCTGCCGTCAGGAACAATCAAACTGTTGTTGGAGGTTAAAGGTCAGGAACCATGAAACTGCTGCTTGAAGCTAAAGGTCAGGAATCATCAAACTGCTGTAGGAGGCTAAAGGTCATCATCAAACTGCTACCATACCAGCTTTATTTATTGAGCACTTTAAACATCCACAGGACCAAAGTGCTGTACACACAACAAAACAATCATACAGTCAGGTAATAATGATTAAAATGATTAAACGTCACAAAAGTTGCACAATCAGATAATACAAGCGATTAAAATGATTAAAAGTCAACATTTCAGATGGTGTCAAATGTCAGGGAGAAGAGATGGGTTTTTAGAAGAGATTTAAAAACAGACAGGGAAGAGGCCTGTCTGATGTTCAAGGGAAGGTTGTTCCACAGTTTAGGAGCTGCCACAGCAAAAGCACGGTCTCCTCTGAGCTTGTGTTTTGTCTTTGGGACACTCAGGAGCAGCTGATCACATGACCTGAGGGATCGAGTGGGTGTGTATGGCTGCAGCAACTCGGACAGATAGGGCGGGGCAAGACCATTAAGAGCTTTAAAAGCAAATAAAATAATTAAAAAATGAATGAATCCTGGAATGTACGGGCAGCCAGTGCAGGGAGGCTAAAACAGGAGAAATGTGGTCAAACTTTCGTGTGCCAGTTAAAAGTTGTGCAGCAGCGTTCTGTACCCTCTGAAGCTGAGAGATACATGAATCACTGATGCCTGCATAGTGTGTTACAGTAATCCAGCTGAGTGGTCACAAAGGTGTGAACTACTGTTTCAAAATGTTGCTGAGAAAGAAACGGCTTCACCTTAGCCAGCTGCCTCAGATGGAAAAAACTAGTTTTAACAACTGCTCTGATGTGGTTTTCTAATTTTAGTCCAGCATCGACTTTGACCCCCAAGTTTGTAACAATAGGCCTGATATATTGGGCCAAGGAACCAACATTGACATTGGGAGTCTCAGTGGAGCTTCCAAAGACCATCACCTCAGTCTTTCCCTCATTCAACTTTAGAAAGTTCACAGCCATCCAGGCTTTTATGTCCTCCAGACATGAAAACAGAGGGGCCAGAGAGGTTTTTTTTTTTTCATTCAACCTTTATTCAAACAGATAAATCTGCTTGGAGTTGGAGTCCTTTTTCTGTAGCGGGACATAAATCTGCGTATCATCCGCATAACAATGAAAGGAGAGCCAATATTTTCTAAGAATAGAGCCAAGAGGGAGCAGGTACAGCGTGAAGAGGATGGGGCCTAAGACTCAGCCCTGTGGAACCCGACACAAGAGAGGAAAGAGGAGGACACTTGCTCACCAAGGCGGACACAGAAAGTACGCTCCGCTAAGTAGGACCTAAACCAGTTCAGTGCTGCACCGCTGACACCCCCCCCATTGTTTCAAACGACATAGTAAGATGTTATGGTCCACGGTGTCAAAAGCAGATGATAAATCTAAAAGCAGGAGGACAACACTGTCACCAGAGTCCGTTGCTAAAAATATGTCGTTAAAAACCTTTAAAAGAGCAGATTCTGTACTGTGCAGAGCTTTAAAACCAGACTGTAAAACCTCGAGAATGTTCTGTTCTTCCAAATATGCTGATAGTTGGTTGTACACAACCTTCTCGAGCATTTTTGAAAGAAATGGCAGTTTGGAGATGGGCCTGTAGTTAGCAAGAACAGAGGGGTCAAGAGTGGGTTTCTTAATGAGAGGCTGGACAGCTGCATGTTTAAAATGTCCAGGGACCACACCAGAGGACAGACAGCTGTTCAGAAGAGCAAGGACTGAAGGACCTACAGTGATGAAAACCTCTTTGAATAAACGAGGAGGAACAGCATCACTTGGTGAACCTGTTGGCTTCAAGTGACTGACCACCTCCTGCAGAGACGACAGAGTCACAGGTTCAAAGCTGTCAAAAACAGCTGAGCAGGGCACAGAGACTGAGGGGTCATGAGCAGAAGGTGAGATCTGGGCCCTGGTGGAATTGACTTTCTCAACAAAGAAATTTAGAAAGTTTTCACATGCAGCAGGTGAGGGTTCAATACAGTTTGTTTGTGGTGCATTGAGAACAGAACCAATAACTTTAAACAGAACATGAGGACTGTGACTGTTTGATGCAATCACATTCGACAGTTTTTTGTTTTTTTTTGGCAGCTTTCACAGTTTTTTGATAGTGACGCCAGCAGTCCTTTAATATTTGAAATGACACCTGTAATTTGTTCGCTTTCCACCTGCGCTCGGCTCTGCGACACTCTCTCCTGGCCGCCCGAGTGTTGTCGTCCAACCATGGTTCACAATTGATTTTAGGAGATTTGATTTTTAACGGACACACAGAATCCAGAACTGTTATGCAGGTGGAGTGAAACCATGAGCTGAGGACCTCGGTGTTGTTGGTCTCTGGGATGTTACAGTTCTGATTAAAGCAGATGAAAAGTGACCAGCAGTGGAAGAGTTCAGAACACGACAGAGTCGAGCTGCAGTGCGGGGTTTAGCTTTAGTGCAGGACAAGTTGGTCTCAAATAAAACAGGCATGTGGTCTGAAAACACAGGGGCTGTGTCTCAATTCAGGGGCTGCATCCTCATGAGTGCGCATTTGTCGGCCGCATACGTCACTGCCCCGCGCGGAGGACTGTCCCAATTCGAAGACTCCTCCTCATGCGGCCGAGGAATGCGGCCTACTTCCTGCCGAAATCGAAGGATGCATTCGTGAATCCTTCAAGACGGAGGCTATCCCAGAATTCATAGCGCCAGCAGAGATTTCGCGGGGGGGGACTTTCTGCGTGCAGTGTCGGGCTGCTGTGTGTTGTTGAGTCATCAGCTCGTTTTAAAGAGGAACTAAACCCCGGTCTAAAAACGTGTTTATGGCAACATCTATGGGTTGAACATAGGTATTGCAGCTTAATTTTCTTATTGGTCTAGGATTCTCACTGTGACACGTTTTCTCACTCTGACATCACAAAGGTGGTTCAAGCAGAGCCAATCCCCTGCAGAGATGAGAAGGTCCTGCAGCATTCATACCTTATATGGAAGTGCCACATTTCACTCCTGACAAACGGTTTTACTTTTCATTTTTTATCCATTTTTGTAAGCCTTTGGTTTTGGATGGAATGGGTGGAATAGATAAATACATCTACATGTTTATACTTTGTTGTTGCTTGGTGTATGTTGTTGGCTAGAGGTTTAATTTGTTTTAGGTTGTTGCAGGTGGAGGCGTGGACAAAAGCACAACTCTACCTCCACCCCTCCTTGTCTCTCGACACGCCCATTTTCAGGGAGATTTTCAAACTGCTTCAGGGGGAAGAGGTACTTTCTCAGCCTGTGTTTAGTCGCACTTTAACAACAACCTCAGCGCGAATATTCATTCAACCTTTATTTAGTCATCTCAAACAACCTCAGCTCGAATATATCTCATTAAAATTTAACTACAGAAACGACAAAAAAAAAAGAAACGACAGAAACGACAAAAAAAAACGTGTTAGCTGAATATACAGTATATTAGTGTTTCTGAGTTTACTGTTTTTGAAGAACTGATTACAAATCAGATTATTTTACACGTGCGTAGCAAGGATTTTCTGAGGGGCAATCTTTTAAAACCCAGAGTGGACCTACGAAATGCAAGTTGTCCAATAGCACAGTTGGTTAATCAACTTGCGATTGGTGCAGAGATGCTTTTCTCGAAGCTGGTTCGAATCTCACTCGGTACGGTTAAAACTTATTTTACGTTTGTCTTTTATTGGATAAAAAAAAGAAGGAGTTTCACAAACTCCTTCCTTTTAATCTCAGTCCTCATTTTTTTATCCAACAAAAGACAAACGTAAAATAAGTTTTAACCGTACCGAGTGAGATTCGAACCAGCTTCGAGAAAAGTATCTCTGCACCAATCGCAAGTTGATTTACCAACTGAGCTACTTGACAAGTTGCATTTCGTAGGTCCACTCTGGGTTTTAACAGATCGCCCCTTATAAGCTGATTTGTAATCAGTTCTTAACAAACAGTAAACTCAGAAACACTAATATATATACATGTATTCAGCTAACTAATATATTTTAGCGGCGTCCCTTCTCTTTCCACACACACCAAGCGGCACACAAGAACTTCCCACCCACTTCAAGAGAACGCCCCACCCACTTCAAGGCCGGCAAACCTGAAGGCTAGACCGTCCCATTTCAGCAGTTTCGCTCAGCCCACCCGGTCTTGTGAGTGCGTGGCCTACTCGGCCCAGCTAGGCTGGGTCCTCATGAGGACGCAGCCCCTGAATTGAGACACAGCCAGGGTCACTACTCACTACATTAAAAACAGGTAAACCACAAGATAAAACCAGGTCCAGAGTGTGTCCATGCTCATGTGTAGGACCAGTCACAGACTGCACAAGATTAAAAGAGTCAATGATGTTTAAAAAGGACTGAGCCACTACTGGACTGTTGGAGGCTAAAGGTCAGGAACCATCAAACTGCTGCTTGAGGTTAAAGGTCAGGAACCATCAAACCGCTGCTTGAGGTTAAAGGTCAGGAACCATCACTGACACTGTGGACCATAGTATCCTCCTCCACCGTCTTCATGTGGAGGTCTGTCTCTGTGACACTGTCCTGGACTGGTTCAGATCTTTCCTCTCCAATAGGCTGGAATGTGTCAGTCTTGGCAATGCCACTTCCCAGACAGTCGGTGTCTCCTGTGGTGTACCTCAGGGGTCGGTTCTGGGGCCCCTGCTGTTTTCCCTTTACATGCTGCCTTTGGGTCAAATTATTAATCAGTTCAACATTTCCTTTCACTGCTATGCCGACGACACACAACTTTACATCAGGACTGGAGCATCATCATCATCCCTATCTCCATCTTCACTCACTGCTCTCACTGCACTCACTGCTCTCTCTGCCTGCCTGGAGGAAATAAAGGCATGGATGAATCAAAACTTTCTTCAACTGAACTGCTCCAAGACCGAGGCCATTTTGATCGGCACCCCTCACCAGGTACAAACATCAACTTTAACAACAATCTCCTTCTCTGGTCAAGACATCCCCCTCTCCACCTCTGTTACAAATCTTGGAATAAAAATGGACTCTCATCTCACATTTGAAAATCACATTAAGCATCTGTTTAAAACCTGCTTCTTCCATCTCCGAAACATCTCCAGACTTCGCCCATCTCTGACTTTTCCTGATGCTGAGAAACTTGTCCATGCCTTTGTCTCCTCCAGGCTCGACTACTGCAACTCCCTGTTTATTGGTATCCCTGGCAAAAACATTCAGAAGCTTCAATATATTCAAAACAGTGCAGCTAGGATTCTGTTGAGAGTTCGCAAATTTGATCATATTACACCCATTCTCCATAACCTCCATTGGCTTCCTGTCACCTACAGAATTCAGTACAAAACTGCTCTCATTACACATCAATGCTTGCACGGAACTTCACCTGACTATCTAAAGGACATTCTTGCACCATATTCATCCACCCGGTCTCTACGATCACAGAACAGTAATTTACTTCATATTCCTCGGACCAAATTGAGGACTATGGGAGACCGAGCATTCTGTGTGGCTGCCCCCCGCCTGTGGAACTCCCTCCCTGACGACCTGAGAGCTCCACAGTCACTGGTTGACTTTAAAATCGGCATTAAGACTTTTCTTTTTAAGCAAGCCTATTCTGCTTTCACATGATTTTATCTTTGATCTTAGCTGTTATCTTTATTGATTTTACTTGATTTTATCACTTGTTTTATTTTATTTATTTTTTAAGCAAGCCTAAATCTACATGATTTTATCTTTGATCTTAGTCGATATTATTATAGATTTTATTTGATTTTATCACTTGTTTTATTTTTTACCTTTACCTTGTTACACATTGTAGCACTTTGAGATTTTTATTAATGAAAAGTGCATTATAAATTGAATTCATTATTATTATTATTATTATCAAACTGCTGCTTGAGGTTAAAGGTCAGGAACCATCAAACTGCTGCTTGAGGTTAAAGGTCAGGAATCATCAAACTGATGCTTGAGGTTAAAGGTCAGGAATAATCAAACTGATGCTTGAGGTTAAAGGTCAGGAATAATCAAACTGATGCTTGAGGTTAAAGGTCAGGAATCATCAAACTGCTGCTTGAGGTTAAAGGTCAGGAACCATCAACCTACTGCTTGAGGTTAAAGGTCAGGAACCATCAAACTGCTGCTTGAGGTTAAAGGTCAGGAACCATCAAACTGCTGCTTGAGGTTAAAGGTCAGGAACCATCAAACTGCTGCTTGAGGTTAAAGGTCAGGAATCATCAAACTGATGCTTGAGGTTAAAGGTCAGGAATCATCAAACTGATGCTTGAGGTTAAAGGTCAGGAATCATCAAACTGATGCTTGAGGTTAAAGGTCAGGAATCATCAAACTGCTGTTGGAGGCTAAATGTCAGGAATCATCAAACTACTGCTTGAGGTTGAAGGTCAAGAATCATCAAACTGCTGCTTGAGGTTAAAGGTCAGGAACCATCAACCTACTGCTTGAGGTTAAAGGTCAGGAATCATTAAACTGATGCTTGAGGTTAAAGGTCAGGAATCATCAAACTGCTGTTGGAGGCTAAAGGTCAGGAATCATCAAACTGCTGCTTGAGGTTAAAGGTCAGGAGTCATCAAACTGATGCTTGAGGTTAAAGGTCAGGAATCATCAAACTGCTGTTGGAGGCTAAAGGTCAGGAACCATCAAACTGCTGCTTGGGGTTAAAGGTCAGGAATAATCAAACTGCTGCTTGAGGTTAAAGGTCAGGAATCATCAAACTGCTGTTGGAGGCTAAAGGTCAGGAACCATCAAACTGGTGTTGGAGGCTAAAGGTCAGGAACCATCAAACTGCTGCTTGAGGTTAAAGGTCAGGAATCATCAAACTGCTGTTGGGAGGCTTATGCTGTGATCACACCGAACAGCTTTTCAACCTCCAAAAAGCTTGTCACGCACGCAAGTGGACGCACTTGGTGTCGGGACCTACTTGGACCAGAAAGCCAGAACGCGAAACTGCTGCGGGGTGTGTGGGAGGAGCTTACCGGTATACAGAGTCCTGCGCACAGAGTCCTGCGCACTCCGCCAGGCGAGGAGCTTTTTATTTCCGTCTCTGTGGAGCAGACTTGACTGGTCGTGAAGGACTTGTCGCGAACACACAGCTACAATGAGTTTCTCTTCCATAGTACACGACCTCGCGGGTCTTTTCTGTGTCCCACAAACAATACGTCACATAGTGCGCGCGCCCCCTCGTTTCCGCGTCACATAGGGACTCTCCCCCTCTCTTCTCCACCCGACTCTCCCTGATTGGTTGACACACCAACCAATCAGGGAGAGTTGAGCGGCGTTTGAAAGTTTGAACCGCAAAATCTTCAGCATGTTGAATGCGCGGTTTGGAGGCTGAAGCCGGTTCACGTGCACGGAAAACGCTTCCCAGCACGCTCAACACGCACGCAACGTGACGTCCGACGGCAAGACGTGGCTGGAAGCGCGTCCACCATTGACTTTACATGTAAACTGGACGCTCCTGCTGCTGAAAAGCTGTTCGGTGTGACCACACCATAAAGGTCAGGAACCATCAAACTGCTGCTTGAGGTTAAAGGTCAGGAACCATCAAACTGCTGCTTGAGGTTAAAGGTCAGGAACCATCAAACTGCTGTTGGGAGGCTAAAGGTCAGGAACCATCAAACTGCTGTTGGGAGGCTAAAGGTCAGGAACCATCAAACTGCTGCTAGAGGTTAAAGGTCAGGAACTATCAAACTGCTGCTGGAGGCTAAAGGTCAGGAACCGTCAAACTGCTGTTGGAGGGTAAAGGTCAGTTATCAGTCTGGGACAGAAATCCAGGGACGTTTAACATTCAGGGGCTTCTCTAATGGAAACAAAGATAATCATTTTGTTGTTGGTGTGAGAGGTCAGAGGTCAGAGCGCAGGATGTTTGTGTTGAGCTGAGGAAGACTCTGGGTTCCTTCTCACCGATCAGACTCCTGTAGTCCCTCAGTCTGGAGTTCCTCCTCTCCTGCTCCTCACTCACCGACTTCCACTGCAGCTTCATCCTGAAGTATTCATCTCTGTGGAGATAAATAACACTGTCACCATGGCAACCGTCCCACGATAGCTCTTAATTATATAATTTTGATCATCAACAGGTGTTCATCATCGGTTGTGTGGGTGTGTGATGTAAGTGGCGCACGTTTTGGCTCTCTGCTGGCTCTTCCTGTCCTCAGACGTGCTGCTCCAAGGAAAATATCCCAACAGGAACTTCCAGGCTTCTTTCCTCACGGCGTGACAAAGGCCCTGCAGGTAACGACGAAAACACGTGTCACATGACTTCAGTCCGACTGTACAAACCCACACCTGGAGGCTGTATGATGAAACAGGTTCAGTTTAACCCTGGTTTCTTTAAGAGAACGCATTATTACCTCGTTAACTCAGGATTCCTGAACCAGGATTTTTGTGTGTTCAGGTAAAATAGGAGAAACAATGAGTCGGAACGCCAGCAAGAAACAAGTCCCAGTCGCAGCCCAGCAAGATTTTTACTGAACAAAACACCGCCACCGCATCATTAAAGCACGAGTAGACTGGATGGTGTAAATGCTGAGTCAGCATTCACACCATTGTTTACTTTTTTTTTTACTTCTTCGTAGTTTGTTCAACTACCGGTATATATATCAAAACATTAGATTCGTTCAGGAATGTTTTTAGCATACCATCTGGCGTTGGTTTAGCGCATATCTTAGTGTACGGTAGGGGTGGGCGATATGGCTCAAAAATTATATCGTGATATTTCAGAGCATTATCACGATAACGCTAAATTTCGTGATATAACCAAAAAATATATATATATATTTATTTATTTGACAAAATTAACTTAACATGTTGCTTTGCAGTATTATATAAAATTTTAAAAAACAACAAGGGGTAATTTTACTGAAATTACTTTATTAAGTAAAGTATTCAGTCTCCAAGTACCGGTATAAAAATAACTTGTAACAAGTTGATCAGCTGACCCTGAAGCTTCTGGTGTTTCAGCTTCCTCTGTTCCTGCAGGAATTATTCATTTTTCTGATTCATTTTTTTAACTGATCTATCTGATCACCTGCCTCTGTGTGAGACTGTGTGTTCGACAGCTGAACCGTGCAACCGTTTTATGGTGTGATCACACCGAACAGCGTTTCAACTTCCAAAAAGCTCGTCACGCACGCAAGTGGACGCACTTGGTGTCCAGACCTGAACGCGAAACTGCTGCTGGGTGTGTGGGAGGAGCTTACCGGTATACCGAGTCCTCACTGCACTCCGCCAGGCGAGGAGCTTTTTATCTCTGTCTCTGTGGAGCAGACTTGACTGGTCGTGAAGGAATTGTCGCGAACACACAGCTACAATGAGTTTCTCTTCCATAGTCCATGACTCCGCGGGTTTTTTCTGTGTCCCACAAACAATACGTCACGTAGTTGCGCAATCGTTTCCGCGTCACATAGGGACTCTCCCCCTCTCCCCCTGACCCCCTCTCTTCTCCCCCCGACTCTCCCTGATCAACCAATCAGGGAGAGTTGAACGGCGTTTGAACGGCGAAATCTTCAGCATGGTGAATGCGTGGTTTGGAGGCTGACACGGGTTCACGTGCACGGAAAAACGCTTTCCATCACGCTCAACACGCACGTGATGTGACGCCCGACGCCAAGACGCGGCTGGAAGCGCGTCCCCCATTGACTTTGCATGTAAGCTGGACGCTCCTGCCGTTGAAACGCTGTTCGGTGTGATCACACCATTAGAGCGAGGGAGAGAGCAGCCCGCACACACGCTGAGCAGCGCGGGGCAGGGGGAGGACAAGCTCTCTGTACCTGTGCAATGAGAGACAGGGGAGAGACAGCTGAAACAAGTTGTTTGTTTTTAGCATTTTAGCTAGCGTTACACTGGTGGAGGGAGGTGCGCAGCTCGGTTTGGTCTTTTGAAGCGCTCGGATAAGGGGGCGGGGCGCCCCGACGTATTACGTCATGAAATTAGCATATCATGATATAACTTTTTTGCCCGGTAAAACCGGTAACGATATGATATGGCCCAGCCCTAGTGTACGGTATATCTTAGATTCTTCTTTACTCTTTCTTTTTATACTTTATATTTTGCCTCTTTTAGTTTCTTCACCGAATTAAATCAGAGTCGATTAGAACTCAGCGTTTAAGCTGCATTTTCACAGAAAGTTTGTGACGCCCGCAACCCGAAAAGGAAGAAGCGGGTAAAGATAATGGATGTTAATGTTCCCAGTTATTACTATTATCTTTAACTGAACAAATAATCTGTAGGTACTGTTATTTTTTGTATTTGTGTCATATTTGTGTGATTGTGTTATATGTGTGTTATGTGAGCGGTCCGACTTGCCCCCTTGAAGATTTTGTTCCGTAGCTCCTCAATGCCCTGCAGTCTCCCCTCGGCGTCGTGGTGTTTGCTCCAGTCGTCTGCAGTCAGCGGCTCGCCGCGGCTCACCTGAGGCCTCACTCCCAGGTCGATCTGTCAGAATCACAGATGATGTCAGAACGTGTCACATGACCACTGTGACTCACCTGTTCAAGTCTTAACACGTGTGACAGGTGATCTGCTTATGAAATGAGCCAATCATGCTACAGAGTTGTCTTACAGGCAAACATGTTCCAAAGGTTTCAGAGTTTATGAAGGTAAGTTTATATACTTATATTTATCATAAACATTCATTAATAAAACTTCCAGCCCTCCGATGGACGAGTATTTAGGGATTTGTTCAGAGATGTTAACACCTCTCCTCTGTGTCTGAACACAAGGAGAACCTCACCCTGGTGATGACCTCGAAGCCCGGTTCCTCCTGCTGGTTGATCTCCAGACCCGGGATGACTTCACCTAGCAGGTCTGCAACCTCCTCCGGGGGGCGCTGCTGCTGCTGCTCCTCCGTCCCCCGCAGAGCATCAAAAAGGTAGTTGGTGACCTTGGAGAAGCCGCCGAGCGTGGCTACGTACGGGTCGCGTCGAAACTTCTGCAGGAAGAAACCACAAATTTCCGAGAGGCCCGACTAATCCGAGGCTCAGCAAACGATCTCAAACTCGGTGACTTGCACGAGGCTTGACTAATCCAACACTCGGTCATTGATCCGAGGCTCGGAGGCTAATCCACAGGTTGGTACTGTATCTCAGTATGGTACGGCAGCTGCACCCTGGCTGACAGGGAGAGGCTTCAGAGAGTAGTCAAGACAGCGCAAAAGATAATTGGCTGCCCTCTCCCCTCCCTGATGGACATTTACACATCACGCTGCCTCAACAAAGCGGTTTTGAACCGTTTGACTTGTTACCTTCAGGGAAGTGCTACAGGTGCATCAGAACAAGAACAAACAGATTCAAGAACAGTTTTTCCCCGAAAGCCATTACCACTCTGAACTCACACGTGCACTGATTTAATAATCTAACCTCCCAAACCCCTGGACTTCTATTGTGCAATACTACTGACGTGTCATACTCTCAATCACATTGCCTCTTAATTACCTCACTAATATCCATAATGTGCAATATTCAAATTTACATAATTGTGAAATAACTTGTTTTTTTTTACTTTCATAGTGCTATTATATCTATACAGTATTGTGTTGCATTTGTATATTTTAGTGTGTTTTTAAGCACGTTTTGCACTGAAAAAACAGAGTGGCTCTCAATCTCGTTGTACTTGCGTATAATGACAATAAAGGCGTTCTGATTCTGATAATGAAAGAGCCAAGGATCTGTGGCTAGTTGAAGCCTCACCAACTGACACTCGTGACTGATCCAAGTAAATTCTTGACGACTAAACTTGGTGACTGACCGAAAACTCAACAAATAATTTGAAACTAGGCGACTAGTTGGAAACTTGGCGAAGTATCTGAGGCTGTGCAGTTAGCTAGAAAGTCAGCGCCTACCGGACTCTAGGTGATGGCTGGAACCTTGAGCTGAGGCTTGGTGACCTGAGAGCTTATTAGAAATTTGGTGACTGATCTGAGTCTCAGCAACAAATCAGAAATTTAGTAACTGAAAACTCAACAGCAGATCATCTGAAACAGAACAGTTTCCTGACAGGAAGTGGCTCCGTGCTGCTTCTGAATTAAACCCAAATATCTGCGTTCTTGAACATGTGAAGGACAGAAGTAACTGAACGTGGAACTCAAAACAGGAACTTTGTGCAGTAAAATAAGGTTCTGAAGCCCCGCCCTGAGACCACCTGTCCTGTTAGAAGCTCCATTTCCTACCCGCTTGTTTCCTCAGGTGTAAATGGTTTTGCAGCGGCAGGATTGTGTTTTTATTTTTATTTTGTTGAATTAATTCTTACGTGAACGAGGCCATAGTTGTTGTCGTCCAGCAGGTTCTCGAAGGACTGCGACAGAGCTTTGCTTGGAGTGCTGACCAGCAGGCACGTTTCATCGTCAGGAGACCTGAAACGTCACGGAACGCGGTCAAAGCCTGTTCACCATGAGGTGAACAAACACCCACCGCTGATCCAGCCTTTCACTGCAGATAAGAACTTTAATAAAGCTATCGGTGCTGCAGCAGCGGTGAGTCCTGAACCGTAATCTCACTTCATCTCTGCCTCAGAAGATGCGTCACCTCCGCATGAATTAGCATATAAATGACTGGACTCTACAGAAACTCTAAAACACTTCTCTGCTTCAAACATCACGTTCGACTGTCAGTTTCTTCTGGATGTTTTTCCTCCCTGTCACTCAGCTGGATCAATCAAGAGGATGTGATCCATCGGATGGAGGTAAAGAAAACATTTAACAGTCAGCAAAGGTTTGTGCAGAGAGCAGCAGCAAACAGGAACTTCCTCTCATACGCTCGTTACACTAAGAAATATACCGTCATCACCTAAAATGTTTATCCGCCACCCCCGAGATGTAAAACCCCACAACTAGAGATGACTGACCACACCGCTTCATGAGATGTCTGACCACGCCCCTAGCTAGAAAACCCCACCTGTATGGTGTATAATCCCACCGAGCTGTATGAACAGACCCAATGAGAGGCTTCACCCCACCCCCCTGAGTTTTAAAACTCGTCCTCTGCTTTGTGAAGTCAGAACCATGCTATCCCCACCGATGAGTGTGTTCTTGCCTGTACTCACTCTGAGAGCAGAGCAAACCTCCTCAGGCTGTCCAGGAACTCTCTGCTGCCGCCCTGGTGGAAGTGCAAGGCAGGGAGGGAGGCAGAGGGCTCCTTCAGCTGGATGATGAGGAAGGTCCAACCTTCATCCTTCACTGTGATGGATTTGATGTCGTTGATGCTGACAGAGAAGGCCCAATGGCTCCTGCCCTGGCTGTGACTCAGAGAGCCTGAGAGACAAGATGCGGGGCTCAGAAAACACATTTACTGTTGCAGGCTGCAGAGTGGTCCCTATTAAAACTCAAGTTAACATTAATAAAGTTTGGGTCAAGACTAGAGGTAGTACTGGTCATTGACCAGAACCACTTTGATCCAACACAGCGAGCACCGTCAACCAACAAAAAGTCCACAGACTCACCCTCTCCGTTGACGCAGGGCTTCTTCTTGAAGGACACGGCGTTCACCATGTCCCACTCGGTCTCGTAGCTCAGCTGCGGCTCCAGAAGCTGGTGGGACTGGGACTTCTCCCTGGGGGACTGGGCCCACTCCACGACTGAACTGGAGTCCTGATCAAACACACAGAGAACACACATGAAAGTCACCTGAGGCAGCGGTGGAGTCATGACGTCACCGAGCCGACAGAAACCAACCTGTCCTGCACACAGCATGTTGGACGGGTCCACGGAGTCCTCCAGAGGTCGGTAATCCACCAGAATCTCAGCGTCCTGCAAGAAAGATTAAACAAGAATGAGGAGAGCCCAGAACACAACTGATCAATCAGCTGTCAATAAATATAGAATCAGAAATCGGTACACTTCAGAAAAAAAAAATCAACTTTTAGGGAAAATTAAAATATAGAAGACAGCTGCAGCGATCAGACTGATTATTGAACATCTAAAAAAACTGTTAAAGCTGGCACGTGACATTTACACTTTCATCTTCGAAATATTAATCGTCTTTGTCCCTCCCTCACTCCTCACTCCACTGCTGTTCTAGTCCACAGTCTGGTCATCTCTCGTTTGGATTATTGTAATTCTCTTCTTTCTTGTATTACTACTGTTTGTATTACATTACTGTCTATAGTCACTACTGTTTACATTTATCACTAATGTTTAATTTACATTTACACTACTTTTTATAGCCACACTACTGCTGATATATATATTCTTTTTACTAGCCTAATTGCATATACCAATATCAAATACCTCATACCTGTGCTGCTTTGTCATTTTATTACAAATTTCGATGTCAGAACCTTCATTTTATTTTATAGATATACTTTTTATACTTTTATACTACTATGCTAAAACTCAGGACAGTATTACACTTTTATTATTTCATTTTATGCTTATGTTTATTAAATGTTTTAATGTTTATATGGTTATTGTTGCACCGGGGGTCTGAGAGAAATGCAATTTCAATCCTGTGCATGTCCTGTACATATTGCAGTTTTGACAATAAAGTTGACTTTGACCACGTGACACGAGTGTGTGTTGACAGCAGCTGTCACGTGACACCAGTGGTGGGCTCTCTTACCTTGTCTAGAACCCGGAGGGACCCGGAAAGCAGCAGGTCCTGGTCCGTGCCTCCTCCATCTGCGCTCGGATGGATGAAAACTCCGTCAAGCTCAAAAACCACCTGAAAGTCAAACAGCAGAGTCCAGAAACTAAAACCCGGTGGGCTCGGAACCGAACTGAACCAACTCAGAAACTTTACAGAGCAGCAGCTGAGTGCAGTTTAACAGGAAGGAGCACATCAGATCTTTGTCAACTCCACAGGCGAAACAGAAAGAACCGCAGCAGCAGCACCGGGCAGTGTCACGGCCTGAAGCCGTGCCAGCAGCGGGGTTTCCGGGCTCTCCCCAGCCGTTACTCGTGTCCATCGTTACTGTGGACCGTGCTGTCCCCCTAGATCTGCTGTGACCCGCGGCTCACCAAAGACCCGGGACGGGGTGCAGACGGGTCAGACAGATGTGAGCAGGGGCTGACGGTGACCCGCCTCCGCCGCTGGTGTCGGTGTAGCTGTGGGGCAGTTAGCTCTACAGCTAACCCTGCGGCGAGAACCGAATGTCCCCGCGGACATACGTCTACCGGACAGCTACACTGATGTCGACCAGGTCCGGGTTTAAACACTGAATCGAACCGGCAGGTTCTATCCTCTGTACACGTCACGAATGTTTCATGATTTTTACCTGAAGCACGGAGTCCGCCGCCATGTTGCTTCTCTCCGTGACGATGGCGCATCACGTGACAAGCAGTTACCAAAACAAAACTGACAGCTCAGCTTCCGGTTAACAAATAAATAAATAAAACAAAATTCCAGTAAAATATGAATCTGAATAAATTTTAATAGAACGGTACGGAACCTCGTAAGGTCAATATCGGGGAAAAAAAAATTACGTGCCATTACAATGTTTTTGCGTTCCCTTTCAATCATGCGCATGCGTAAACTCGTTCCCCTACACAAATAGGCATAGCTACTTCCGGTAGTCTTAGGGGGTCTCGGGTGAATAAACGAGTAGAGAGAAGTTTGGTAAATTCAAAATGTGGTTCAGAAGAATTCAGTTCAGATGAGGGGAAGAACTAAAGTTTGTAAAAATAAAAAAAAGATGGTGAGAAAAGAATTCAGACTAATACTAAAATACAGGGAAGAGGGTGAAAACCTGGAGAGTGGTGGCACAGAGGCTAGAGAAGATGGACCTGTGATTGGAAAGTTGCACCCATAGATATCATATATAAAACACTATATATGATATCTATGGTTGCACCGGTACCGTCAACATCAAAATGTGGGTGGAAAAGATGAAACACCTGCCTCCACCCTCATTTGCCCCACTCTGGGACCCTGAGCAAGGCCCTCAACCCCCACCATCTGTTAACAGGTCTCTCTTGAAAATGAGTTCTCCGTGACTCAATGAGACTACCTGGATAAATAAAGGGTCAATCAAAAACATTAAACCCAGTGGTGTCAAGAGAACAAAAAGAAGGTAGGAGAGGTGCATTTAGGGGAAAAATGCTTGGGGATGGAAATTTGTCACTGTGAAAAATGAAGATCAGAAAAATAAAATAATTCAAATTGAACACATCTGTAAAAACAAGAGAGGAAACTTATTGGAGAAAAAAAAAAAAAGAGTACCGAATTAGCTCTGCAGGTCTGAATGACTACCAGCCATAAGCCCTCACCCCTATAGTCGCACTTTGAAAGACAGGTCATGCATGCATCAAAGCTATCGACATCAAAGCCACACCAGTATGCATGCCGCAATAATCAATCAACAAAGGCATATCCTCTGTGGTCCACACTGCTCTCACCCACCTGGAGCAGAAGAACTCCTACATATGCTCTTTGTGGACTTCACGTCTGCCTTCAACGCCATGATTCCCCAGACCCTGATGAACAAACTCCTCACACTAGGACTAAGCCCCTCCTTATGCAACTGGGCCCCAGATTATTTAACCAACAGGCCAAAGTCTGAGGATTCATAACTTCTCCACCATAATCATCAGCAGTGGCTCCCTGCAGGGCTGTGTGTTGAGCCCCCTCTTGTTCACTTTGCTCACATGACTGTGCACCTAACCTACCCATCCAGGCTGTCATATTGTAAAGTTTGCAGATGATACAGCTGTGGTTGGATGCAACACAAACAATGATAATTCCAGCAACAGGCAGGAGGTGGAACACCTGGAGAGCTGGTGCAGGAAGAACAACCTCCACATCAATGCGAAGAAATCAAATGAGTTGATGTGGATTTTTCAGCTTACTGAATTTCAGTAAGAGGCCAGCTCCTCTGTGGCGTCAGGGTGCCATCGGTGCGTTTGATGGGTGTCACTAAGAGGCCACTCATACGAGGTCCTTCTACTCCATCCTGCTCCAAATGATGAAAGAGAACAGTTCACAGACATTCACTGGACCACCAGCCGCGTTCATGATGCAAGGATGCTGAAGGAATCCGGCTTCTTTGCAGCATGGCAGGAGATGATGGAGAACAGGCCACTGTCTTCCTCTTCAACCTAAATGATACTGAGGCTCTGACTGAAGTGGACCAGGAGCAGAACTCCCAGATCAGCCATGGGGAGGGAGGTTGTGAATCAAGCCTCTATGGTTAAAATGAAAGTGGAGGCATCTTTGTAACCTGCAGGACTCCAGGTGATGATTGTGCTTTCTGCATGATTTATGCATGGGAACATCAGAAACATGCCATGAACACCAACTTGGCTGCCAAAGGCAGGCAGATGAAAATGAGTAGAACGTTCGGTCTTTTGTGCCGGTGTAAGCGTGTTGTTATTCTTTGTGAGAACACCTAAACATTAACAAGTGTTTTTCACAATTTACTGCTTCACTTTCATTGTTTCATTTATCATTCACAGCTCGTAGTCAAGTATTAAAAGAAAAGTCTCAGGGATGAATATTCCAATAACATTTATTAACAAAGTAAAGACTCGTAAAGTACTAAATATGAAAACGTTGATGAACATATAAACAAGGTAAAATCAAATTTGGGCTGTTCCCTCTTCAGGGGTCACCAGAGAAGCATCCTCCAAATGGAGCAGATGATTGACCAAATTCAGCTAAATCGTTCAAAAATGGATGCAAGCAGAAAACTGTAGACATAACTCTTTTTAAAAAGTATGTTATAACTGAAGTTTAACACAAACTTTTCTGTTGTAACAGTAAACTACAATATTGTGTAGTTTCTCG
>JBBPBX010005872.1:19173-44226 GCA_038048925.1 Garcialebias charrua
AAAAAAGGGGGGGAAAAAATGGTTATCCTGTATCCATGTATCCTTTTCTTACCACTATAAGTGCCCACTTCTTCTCTTTCTGGGCACCAAACCCACCAAAGATGGCAAAGAGCAGAATGACAGCAGAAAATATGTAGAGAAAATGCAGCCCTATGATTTCATCCTCTGCCTGTAGAAAGAAAGCATAACAGAAGCAGATTGGTTTAAAGCGAACACGGTAAAATTCACTTTCAGGGCTTACAGTTAAAGGTTAATTAAGGGTAGGATATGACAATAACTGGAACCTATCAGACCAACAGTATTTTCTGATCGTGTCCTGTCCTGGAAGTTTGCTGTGAGGAGCTATGGATTATCTAATAGAAGAAGATAAAGTGATTTAAATATCCTCACATTCGATCATTAATATAAAGGCTCAGATTTTGGATTTTTTTCCATTTTTTTTATTGTCAATATAATTTCTTGCTTGATGAAAGCAATAATAGTTGCCCATACAACTGCAAATTAATAAGGTTCCCAATCAAAGTAATCAAACCTGATACGTAAAAGCACATTCTGACTTATCTACAAAGCTACAAAGCTTTTATTTTACCTACAAAGCTCTCAACAACCTAGCTCCATCTTATATTACAGATCTCATTGTTCCATATTTTCCCAACAGAGCACTTTGCTCTCAGACTGCAGGTTTACTCGTGGTTCCTAGAGTTTCCAAAAGCAGAATAGGAGGAAGATCTTTCAGTTCTCAGGCTCCTCTCTTGTGGAACCAACTTCCAGTTTCGGCCCATGAGGCTGACACATTGTCCAGTTTTAAGACTGGGCTTAAGACTTTCCTTTTTGATAAATCCTATAGTTAGGGCTGGATTGTTATGCTGCTATAGGCTTAGACTACTAGAGGAAAAATTGACCTAATTTCCTTAAAATGAATTGTTAAAGGGGACCTCAGATGCATTTTTTAAAATTTTATGTTATTTCTTTGTGCTATCTAGACCCTATTCCTTCAATTTAATGCACAAAATAATTCTTAGATAATCAATTATACCCTTTTTAATTCTGCAATATTTAACTTTCGTTTTGAACGAACGGTTTCTGATAGAAGTTCTGAAGTCCACGCCCTTCAACAATCTGTTTACGCCCTCTGCACAGCCAGTATCTGTAATGTGTTGTTGTTTTAAAATTAGCTCTTTTTTTAATTATTCATTTGACTTACTGTTAGTGCTAGCTTAAGATAACTTACCGAAACCCGTCTGAGCGCGCCGCAATGTGCTGCTCCTTTTAGCATGAGACCTGCCGAATCCGATGCTAATGTTAGCTTGTTCCTCTTCCGGTTTTCGCCAGCTCCGCTCATTGCACGCGGAGACTTTGAGAGTTATCGCTGTTCCAGTCAAGACACACACACAACGTTCACTAAGTGTCTCCCGTAAATTAATCCGTAAGGAGAAGGTCCTCGCTGCTGCGAGGCTTCTGCCAGGCTGCAGCGAGGCTGTACAGTTGAAGCTCCGCTCCATCCGCCAGAAGAGGGTCCCGTTGACGCCGGGGTCTGCTCGTTTAATTTTTGCCGGCTGCGCGTTCGGAGCGATCGCAAATACACTAAAAATTGAACTAAAACATAAAAATAACAATTATACTTTATTTATAAAGCCATTTAAAAAACCACAGCTGCAACAAAGTGCTGTACACATGAAATTAATAACATATAAACAAAAGATGAGATGAAATCATGAAAAACAACAGTCATGAAGTGGGTTGAGCCTGACATGGGGTTGCTAGGTGAGGGGCTGGACTCAGGTTGGGGTGGGTTGTCCTTGCTCGCCTGTGACGTCAAAGGCGAGATTGACTTCCAGTTTATTTCAAAAACGAACCGTTTTTATCACAGTAAAATAAATCTACTTAGAGTAAATAAACCACTGGGTGCATTTTTTTGGCCTTTGGACTGTTTTTTTATGAAGTAAATACCCAAAGTTGAGTAAAAAAACATTAAAAAGTGAATTTTGAATGTGTGGTCCCCTTTAAAGTTGAATAGTTTTCATTTGATACTGTTCTATCTTAACATGTGATTCTTGACCTGCCATTGTGTATCTGTTCCCACCAAACTCAGCCAGCAGATGGCCGCTTGTCCTGAGCCTGGTTCTGTTAAAGGTTTCTTCCTCAAGAGGGAGTTTTTCCTTTCCACTGTCGCCTTCATGCTTGCTCAAGATGAGAGTTCTGTGATGGAGTAAAACTCAAAGCAGTCTGCTACTCTGATAAATAATGTTAAGTCATTATTTTTATGAATGAATGTTTCTGTTCAGTGCCCTGAAATGACTTCTGTTATAACTTGGCACTCAATAAACTAAATTGAATTTATCTTTGACTTAATATGAAGCATCCAGTGGATGCATATAGTTCCCTACCAGTCAGTCCACTCGGTGCAACAGATAACATGGGAATTGCGCCCCTGCGCAGTTCACCTGAAGCAATACAATCACGCCTTTTAAGGCAAAAAATGAGCGTCAGCGTCACCCAGGGGGCCCCGCCCCCCGGGTATAAGAGACGGTGACTGCCCATGATAGTCCTCTTTGTGCACTTCACCTCGCTTTCACCTGAACTTCGCAGGACTCTGCCTCGTGACTGAACTGCCCTTCCGGAGGTGAGCGTGCTCCCTGCCTAGGGCGTCACAGAGGATTTTTTCCTGCGAGCACACTGTTAGCAGGAGCTAGCTAGTGTTGTGGACGCTTTTCAACGTTCCTTTTTTCCGCTGTTTCGTCGCTCAGTTTAGCGAGACGCTAACTGCGCCTCACCTGCCTGCTAAGCTAACTAGCTACCAGGCTAGCTCTACAAACAACATAGCGAAGAAGACTCAGACCTGTTTAGCTGTTGCTAACTGGTTTCTTTCCTCTTTCTCCTCTTCTCAACGCCTCCTCTCGGCCATGGCTCCTGAGAAAGGCAAGAGAAAGTCGAGAAACTCAAGCAAGGCCAGCAGACCAGCGAGCCCTGGTTCCCGGCCCTGTCCCAGCGCATGTGGCTATTTTATTTCTTCTTCGGACACTCACGAAGCCTGCCCTATATGCCTGGGAATGGTCCATGCCAAGACAGCCCTGGACTCACCCGAATCATGCTCTCACTGCAACCAGCTGCGTGAGGCAGTACAAAGAAGGCGCGTGCACTTCGTGGCCAAGGCCATGGGCAGTTCCACCGCGGTAAGAGACCCGCTCATCTCAGAGGCCCTCACTCCCACAGCGGAGCTGGAGGCAGATGAAATGGAGGACAGCGGGGCAGCAGACTGGGGCGAGAAGATGGACCTTCATCCCCCAGAGGGGGACACGACAGATTTTGACATGAGAGACCTGCTACGAGCTGACGAACTGTCACTCACAGCCTCGGGCGATCTGTTGGACGACGAGGCAGACAACTACGAGGAAGACGAAGATGGGGAAGTCTGCGACTTCTCCCAAGGTTCTGCGACAGGTCAACCAGAGTTAGACGGGTCCACCCCCACTCTATTCGAGCTGTGTGGCAGAGCTGCAGGGGCCCTGAGAGTCACTTGGCCTGAACCCCCGCCTCGACAACAAGTAACGAGGCTGGCGGGGAACTATTTTTTGCCAAGCAGCAGTCGTCTACGAGGCACAGGATGCCTATCTTCCCCGACTTTCACACAGAACTGACACGCTCGTGGGCCAAACCCAGAGCCCCCCTGACTCTGCCTCTCTCCCAATTTCTGGACGTCAAGGGCATGGAGTCGGCAGGCATGGCCAACATTCCCCAGATGGACGAGACTTTGGCGGCGCACTTAGCCCCCAGAATGGCAAGCTCCAAGCCCAGACTGCCCAGCAAAGCCTGCCGGGTTTCAGCTGCGCAGCTCGAGAAGAGCTACCGTGCACAGGGCCTCGCGGCTCGCGCCATGAACGTGGCTGCAATGTTACAGGCCTACCAAGCAGAGAAGCTGCAGGAACTCCAGCAGACCAAAAACAAAAAGAGGGCGACCGAGATTCTAGACCAGGGGTCTGCAACCTTTACGATGAAAAGAGCCATTTTTGCCCTTTCGTTCACTAAATTAAACGTGTTAAGAGCCGCAATACCTGCTACAACTGTCATTATCCACTTGTGGCCCATGGACCATTTTAAGTTTGCTAGAGGGGCCTTTCTGGCCAATAGGTGTGAAATTTTAAAACCAAAAACATCTAATGATTGTTAACATTTATTGATATTTTTACATTTTGAGACAAAAGAAAATATCGGATTCCATGCATCTTCCATTCATCTGTCCAACGTCTTGTATTGTCTTGTATTTTGCCAATAATAATAATAAAAAAAATAAAAAAAACAGTGAACTGTACAGACAAATGTGCTTTTTTAAATTGTGGAGTACCCTATTTTTGGACTATAAGGTGCATTTAAAATCCTTTAATTTTCTCAAAAATTGACAGTGAACCTTATAATCCAGTGAGTCTTCTGTATTAATTCTGGTTGTGCTTACTGACCTCAAACCGATTGTATGTGGTTATTATGAATGAGTTGGATAAAGTTTGACTTATCTGACTGTTTTGTTTTGATAATGCGCCTTATAATCCGGTGCGCCTTATGTATGAAAACTGACCCCTTCATTGATATAGAGCCTTATAATCTGGTGCACCTTATAATCCAAAAAATGGTAATTGTGTATCCTGCTTTGAAGAATAAAGCATAAAGTTAAAGTGAGTATAATTTACTTTGTGTATTAGTACTAGTAACCACATATTTGCAAATGAGTTGACAGGAAAACTGTTAAACTAGTCATTTGTTGTGGGTACAACATCCTATAAAATTCAGTTTTATGTTAGTTTTGGTCAAAGCTTGAAAGAGCTGCTGCAGAGGGACCAAAGAGCCGCATGTGGCTCCAGAGCCGCAGATTGCAGACCCTTCTTCTAGACGAAGCCCGCAGGGCGGCAAACTTCATCCTTCGTCTCACTGGTTTCGTAGCCATCGCTCAGGGGAAGTCCATGGCTGAGACGGTAATAGCACAACGCCACCTGTGGCTAACGCTAACTGACCTCCTCGAGAGACAGCGCTCCCCGTTCCTCCATCACCCCATTGAGCCCTCAAGCCTGTTCGACGGGGCACTCGAGAGGATCCACAGCAGACTGGACCAGAGGAGGAAGCAGGAGGAGGCCCTGCGTGAGGGCATGCCCAGGAAACACTTTCCGCAGCCCAGAGACTCGAGCAGCCAGAGAGGCCCACAGCAGCGCCACCACTCCCTCACCCGTCGCCCGGCGCAAAAGAGACCGAACCTCAACAGGGAGCAGAGGTCTAGGCCCGCACCAGGGCAACATGGACACCCTCCGCAGGCAGGCCAGGCATGGTCGAAGCACAGGTTCGTCCTGTACCAAGCGGGCCACCTCGAACCTCATCCACAAGCTGAGAGAGGAAGCAGAAGTCAGCCTGATCCAGAGCTGCTTCTCCACCATTCCAGGCGTTTCTACCCAGAGGGAAAAAGGAAAGCCGAACTTTTAACACCAGCTTTTGTGCTAAAGAAGCCACGAGTAACTGGTCCAGAATGTTTAAACACACAATATCACTCAAATGTTTGTGTAATAAAGAGAAATTGTTGTTTGCACATGACAATAAAGTCTCAACTTGCCCAAAATGTTCTGTGTCCCGACTTAACATTAAAGGGAAAACCCCACCATTTTTTAAAACAAACAGTGTCAATAAAGAGTGCGGGGGGCCATCTCACACAACCGGTCAACCCCACTCTAATATGTCACTGTCATTCAAAGGGCCCAGGGAGCCCACACGGGGGGGTGGAGGTCTGCCTGTCTCGGGCAGACTCTCTGTCTCTCACAGGGGGCCGGATGAGCCCTCAGGCGGACAGGTCGGGAGGGGCTGTTCACACCCCCCCACCCCTCCTGAGTCATGTTGTTCCCCAGGTAAACATGCCCTCCAGGCTCGCTACGCGGGTGGGGGCCTGGGCAGCGTGCAACCCGTGACATTGGGTCATGAAAACCGTGATTTACGGCTACAGGCTACAGTTTTCCAGACGGCCACCTCCATTTTCCGGGGTGATCACGTCAACAATAAGCCAGACTCGGGCGCCCGTTCTGAGGGAGGAAATTTGCTCACTGCTGCAAAAAGGTGTGGTCAGGACTGTCCCTTCTCACGAAATAAACAAAGGTTACTTCAGCAAGTACTTTGTTGTCCCAAAACAAGGGGGGCGGTTTGAGGCCGATTCTGGATTTGAGATGCTTGAACAAACATCTACGTTCATTCAAATTCAAAATGCTGACGTTAAAGCAGGTGATCCACTCGGTTCGGCCGAGAGATTACTCATGCACGGTGGACTTAAAAGATGCTTATTTGCATATCAGCATTCTGAGCAGCCACAGAAAATTCCTACGTTTTGCATTCGAGAACACCGCCTACAAATTCCAGGCCCTCCCCTTCGGGCTCTCGACCGTCCCCCGGGTATTCACGAAATGCCTAGAAGTGGCCTTGGTCCCCATGAGGTCCCAGGGCGTCCGAGTCCTGGACTATCTAGACGATCTGCTCATTTTAGCAGACTCTAGGGAGCAGGCAAAGTCTCACACAGCTCGAGTCGTGTCACACCTGCAGGCTCTAGGCTTCGTGATAAACTCAGAGAAAAGTCGTCTGACCCCGTCCCAGGTCACTGTTTTCCTAGGACTGGAGATGGACTCCGTTCTGTACAGAGCAAGGCTCTCAGAGAAACAGGTTTCAGACCTCCAACTCTGCTTGGCGCGTTTCCAACTAGGCAAAACTGTGTCTCTCAGGCTTTGTCAGAGACTACTAGGCCTCTTGGCAGCGGGTATTGTGTCTATCCCTCTGGCTCTATTACTCATGCGCCATTTTCAAATGTGGCTCCACAGGTAGCAGTGCACCCCCCGCCACAAACGAGGGGATGAAGGTCAGTTCCGACTGCATGAAAGCCCTGCAGCCGTGGAGAAACCCTGCAGTGTTCACCACGGGTGTCTCTCTGGGCAGAGTGTTATCTCGGATCCTGGTCACAACAGATGCCTCAAAGTCAGGATGGGAGGGGTCTCTGTCGGAACCAACACACACGGGGGGTCTGGTCCCAGCAAGAGGCCCGGCTCCACATAAATTATCTGGAACTTTCAGCTGTATTCCTCTCGCTGAAACACTTCCACAGAAGGGACCTGACCACACACCAACACGTTCTGATAAAATCAGACAACAGGTGTATGGTAGCCCACATCAACAGGGAGAGGGGGCACGTTCCCCAGCTCTCCTGAGGCTGACACAGGCTCTGCTTGAATGGTGCAGCTCACGGATCCTGTCCCTCAGGGCAACTCACATGTCAGGGGAGCTGAACTACGGGGCGGATGCACTCTCGAGGGATGCCCCCTTCCTCGCAGAGTGGTGCCTGCACCCACGTATTGTGGACCAGATCTAGGCATGGTACGGGAAAACAGACGTAGATCTATTCGCTTGCAGAGAAAACACTCATTGTGTCTTGTTCCACTCCATACTGGACTCGAACGCACCATTGGGGTCGGATACGCTCGCGCACGAGTGGCCAGCGGGGAAACATTACTACACCTTCCCCCCGTTTCTCTGATCCAGGTGACGCTGGAGCGTGTCCGCAGGGGGGCCCTCTCACTGATCCTGGTGGCCCCAAGGTGGCCAAAGAAAGCCTGGTTTGCAGAAGTGATCTCACTCCTAGTAGGAACACCATGGCAGCTGCCCCTACACAGGGACCTGCTGACTCAGGCCCACGGGCAGGTCTGGCATCCACGCCCATCCCTATGGCAGCTATGGGTCTGGCCGCTGAGAGGGACCGGCTGATGGCCTCTAACCTGCCAAGTAACGTGATAAACACGATACAGGGTGCACGAGCAGTGTCTACACAGAGACTACGCACGAAAGTGACGTATTTTTGAGATCTGGTGCCTAGAAAGGAATTTAACTCCTTATTCCTGTAACCTAGCTCAGCTTCTCACCTTCCTCCAGGACCTTCCTGTCCACCATCTCGGCGTGCCACGAGGAGTAGGAAGGCAAATCTCCCGGCGCCCACCCTCTCATGATACGTTCATGAAGGGTGTGCTGAGAAAAAGGCCTCCAAGCAGAGTTCTGGCCCCCCAGTGGAACCTGTCCCTCGTGTTGGATGCACTCTGTGATCCTCCATTCGAGCCTCTTCAGAGCATTAAGATAGACTTATTGTCTTATAAGACAGCATTACTCTTAGCTTTGTGCTCAACCAAATGCATGAGTGACCACGCGTTATCCGTGCATCCAATGTGCACCTAGTTTGCACAGGATGGGTCAAAGGTCATCCTGTGTCCAAACCCTGCATTTGTACCAAAGGTCCCAACTTTGTCTTACAAAAGTCTAGGTTTTGAACTGTCAGCTTTCCCTCCACCCCCTGTTCTGAATGCAGAACAGAAGCGTCTAAATGCGCTCTGCCCTGTCAGGGCCTTGAGTGTTTACATGGAGAGGACTGGCAGTTGGAGAAAAACAGACCAGCTGTTCATATGTTTTGCTAAACCCGCCGCTGGCAGGGCCCTGTCGAAATAGCGTCTCTCACATTGGGTGACAGAGGCTATTTCCAGGGCATACAGCAGTAAAGGTTAGCAGGTCCCCAGTGGGGTACATGTTCACTCGACTCAAGGCCTAGCCACTTCCTGGGCCTTATTCAGGGGTGTCTCAGTAGCAGATATTTGTGCAGTTGCAAACTGGTCATCTCCAAACACGTTTGTGAAACATTACAGCCTTGAGGTCACTGTATGTGACGTAACCCAAGCTGTTCTCTCTAGCACAGGAATTTGAACGGCTAACGCTTGTGGCTTAAGGCTAAAACGTTCGCATAAGCATGCACTTCCGGGGCGTGATTGTATGTTCCCATGTTATCTGTTGCACCGAGTGGACTGACTGATAGGGAACTGGAGGTTATGCACCATAACCAATGTTCCCTGAAGGAAGGGAACAAGGTGCAACACATTTTGGCCCCTCCACTGCCCAAGCTCGGTGAAGTGTGTGTAGAGGACGATCATGGGCAGTCACCGTCTCTTATATCTGGAGGGCGGGCCCCCTGGGTGACGCTGACGCCCATTTTTTGCCTTAAAAGGCGTGATTGTATTGCTTCAGGTGAACCGTGCGGGGGCGCAGTTCCCATGTTATCTGTTGCACCTTGTTCCCTTCCTTCAGGGAACATTGGTTATGGTGCATAACCTCCAGCTTCACTGCATGACAATGTGAGAATTCAGGTGCGTAAAAGTTTAATGTTGAAACATGGTTTAGAAGAGGATGTAGCTGTTTTGAGCCAAAATGTCTGCTCACTATTGAAACAAAAGACTAAATGCACCTGTAGTCTGCATTCCACTGTATTTATTTGGATCAATAGGTTTTCCATGTGCAATTCTCATCGAAAGATGTTTCAAGGCCATGACAATGATAAACCACCAAATATACATCATGCTCTGTAAAATGGTATTTATTCCAGCTAACCTTTTAGTTCATAACAATAAAAGGAAGGTTAGATGTGATGCACCTTTACAGAGTTTAGAAGTCTCATAGAAAAACATTGTCTGAAACTTTATTTGTTCATGATAAATTACTTTAAATATTCATCACCTTTTCACGAGCGTGCGAGACTCCGTGACTGAACAGAGTGAATCCCAGCAGCAGGATGCAGATTGCCTAAAAGCAGCAACGTAAACTGCATTATTCAGGAGCGAGTTCACTGGAAGTAAACATAGTTCTACATAAAAAGATTTACTGGAAGAATAGGTTTTGTCCAGAATGCAGGATAGGAGTTCAACACCTGTCAAACTTTACAAAGACAAGTCATTTTAAGCAACTTATTTTAAGAAAATCAACTCTAGCAGGAGTTGCAAACATAATAAAACACATTTTCCTTCATGCCAACATTGTTTTCAGCTCTTTTTTTATATTAATTATGGCTCCAGCAACTTGACACCCGTCAGATTTGGACAGGTTTTCTTCCCAATAACTGCCTGTTGTTCCACACCCACCATCTTATCCTGATTTAAACTCAAACTAGTTTTTCCTGATAAAGCCTCTCCACACAGATGTTTGACTTGGGTCTGAAATTGCGCAAGAAAACACCTCCCCATTTTACTGTCCTTTTGATTAATGCTTTTTGTTCTCAACTACATAAGGGATTAATTTTCCCTCTTTTGTTTGTTCCAATCAGTTTCTGTCATGAGCTGCAGCTGCAGAGACTAAGTCACAGAATGTACTAGAGGCCTGAAGATGGATAATGCACAAGTTTCAGGTCAAATAAAGAATCTGAACATCTAATAGTTTGTTTTACTAGATTAGCAGCAGAAAGAAACAACTCACCGCAATCAGAGCAATCACACCCACGTAACTCCGTTTCAACCAGATGTTCACTTTCCCCATTTTCCTGACCCTGGCCTCTCGACACAGATGCTTTGCGTCAGAGACTTTCTGCACAGACGAATTGTTCTTGAAGAAACCCAGAACTGAATGCAATGGGAGGAGAATTACATGAACCAATGTGTACTGCAGATGAAAAGATCTCCCTGGGTGGAAGGAGGGATATGTCTGTGTCAGGGGTGTGGCTATAGGGGGGCTTGGCAGGGCTTAGGCCCACTAACTTTAAGGGCAAGGACCGCCCAGTCACTTAGCTCATTGCTTGTTTTCCTTGTTTTGGCACCTAATTAATAAAAAAAATTTTTTTTAAATAAATTTAAAAAAAGGGAAGTTCAAGATACCAGTCTGCATTGTTGATGTACGAGAAAGGATGAAAACTAAAACAGATTTTTAACTATAAACTAATTTTGTACCACTGATATGGTGGATTGCTGCAAAAGTGAATTTTTAGTCTCACCAAAGCACGCTTGATTTTCTTATAAGAGCTATTTAAAATAATCTCGAACTGATATCAAAGCTCAAAGTGCATTTATTAGTCTATAAATGAACGTGTACTTTAGTCCTGAGCTCAGTACTACACATTCTGTGTGCAGAGCATGAGGCATCTGACAAAACACTGTCTGCCTGTCTGTAGGCCGTTTGCTCAAACTACTATTGGAAAGTTAGAGGTTCAGCAGTGCCCATGGTTTTATCTGTCGTCTTCAGCAAATTTAATATTTGAGCCTTTGATTTTGTGATCAGATTACCAAAACAAAATTATACCATATCTTATCACTGTTTAAAAAAAAGCAGAAGCAACATAATATTCTTACAGTGGAGAAATTGCAGACAAAGGTAGATTTAGGCACAAACCCTTTACACTTGTATGTGCCAGGACATCCGTATCAAAGTGTACTCCCATGTATGACTTGACTTACTTGATGTTATGTCCATGTACCTGAGGTCTACCAGCATCTCCATTGTTATCTGCAGTTTATGGGCATCACACCATTTCACAAAGACATCAGTCAACCCCAGATCTGTGGCTGCCTGAGCTGGCATTAGTTTTTAGTAGACCAATTACAACAGTGTCATCCAGTGGTGTTGTCTACATTTTTGCAGTGGGTATACTGTGCTTAGAAACAAAAGTGCACCAGTTAGTACAATGTAATCATCAATTTATTTAGATTTTTAAGTGTATTGAGAATTTCGAAATGTACCTGATGCTTTTATTTGAATAAATGTACACCAAGCTTTGTACAGCAGGTGGCTTTGAGTTAAATACATGTTATAGAATTTATAAAACAATATCAAAACAAAACATGTTTAAGTATTGAGTAGTAAGTATTAATTATACCAAAAATAAAACAGGTTGAACCAACTCCATGTGTCTATAAAATGTCCCAAATATGTTGAAAATGACACGAGCCCATGTCATCTATCATTGCCAATTACATGACATGGGCTCGTATCATTGGGCACTTTTTAAATGGGTATACTGAATTTTCCAAGCTTTTCTAGTGGGTATACTCTGTATGCCCGCGTATTGCATAGACTACACCAGTAGTGTCATCTGAAAAGTTTACCACATATTGGTCCAGCTGGGAGCTGACAGTCATTAGGTGAAAAAAATGGTGAGCTGACACACAGCCCTGAGGTCCTCTAGTATTAATTAATGCAGTATTTGAGTACACAGAGTGAATTTTACCTGTTGTGGCCTGTTTAACACAAAAAAGTGATACCACCTGATGAGAAATGAGTTTACTGTACCTCCAACTGAGTAATTTATAAAAATCACTCCAAGACATCCAAAACAAATTTTGCAGGAGCTTTTTCCATGTTGCCAGCAGAGCATCGCCATGTTTCATGTTAGATACCAAATATCAGATGATTTGAAACATCCGCTCATGCGTTTCTAATCCCAATGGAAATGTGTTTTTGTTCTAATAGTCACAAGTTTCTGACAATGTTGTTTTGTGGATCAAAAGCTGAAAAGTTTGCAAACCACTATTGAAGACAACAGGCACAAGAAATATGTAAACATTGTTCAAATGTCTTTAATTTTACAACTTGTGTTAAATTTGATGACACACCCACCTTTCATTTTATCTCCAAAAGTTTCAAAGAAGGAAAAATACAATATATTCTCATCAACTAACTGTCTTTCCTGTCCGTCCTGGAACAATCAGTGGACACACACACACACACTATCAGTTCTCAGGACACTAATCATACACACACTCACACACACTATCATGTATCACTTTTCCTCAGCAAAAACATACCACACGTGCAAAGACTCTGAACTGATAACAACACTGAAAATTTGATGAAATGACATTTACTGTAAAATAACATTTATTTTATTGTTGGTTTTTTTTGCAAAACAAACATTTATATTCAGCTGATTATTTATTTGCTGTAACAACTGTTCTTGGCAATAAAATCTAAGCTATTCCTTAAATGGTGCCATGTTTGTTGGTAAAATGCATTTGTGAGCTTAGCAGCAGCTGAATATGTAGGTTGTACATATAACAATGAACTTGACAAATCTCTGTCAATGTCAAATTGTTTATTCTGCTGCTGACTCTGACCATTGCCTCATTTTTATAGTCTATAATAGAACTAAAAGATTAGCAAACTGGATTAAAAAAGAATATATGCATATAAAACCTAAATAATAACTATATATCAGACAAATATATTAATGGTTCTTATGAAGTATTCCTTAGAATATTTACATTATTATACAACACAAATTGTCCAACAAGGCGATGTAGTAGAAAACGCAAACTATCTTTAAAACGCATGCAAAAAGATAAATGCATTATATAGAGATTTCTTAAGACAGAGAACTTAATCTGATGACATTAAATATAATAACAAGCTAATAAACATTTAGGAAAAAGGAGTTGTATAAAAAATATGAGACAATCTAAAAATAATCTAAAAATAATTTGGGGCACACTGAATACTGTATTTAAAAGTGGGGTTAGGCAAAATGAGTGTCTTCAGTATTTCTAGCATAAATCTTACTGAAAAGTTTTTTTTTTAAATAATACAGTCAAAGAAATGTACCAAGGTACAATTTTTATTAAGTGCAGTATATGGATAATGTTGCTACCAATGCTTGACATTAGTTTTAGTTGTAGACATATACTGTACTTACAAATACGTTTATTTGTAATGCTTCAATACAGATATGAAAAACAAAATGCAGTTGAAAAACAAAATGTATTTTTATCTGCGTATACAGGTAGGCAACAAACAGATACAGTTTAACCAACAATCACTAATAGCACAGCAAGTAATAAAATCTCAGAAGTTGCACTGCAATAACTGGAAAGTAATTAGCCAGGGTAATTGTTAATACAGAATTTTCTGCAAAAAAGAAAAAATTCAAGTTGGACACGAATCAGAAGCTTCTGTGAGATAACTGTACTTCCCTGCTTTTGCTTCTGAACTGTAGACCACTTTAGGAGTTTCCAGCTTCTTATTAATTTGGCACAGGATGGCAACGCACAATCCTACTGCCAACACCTGGGACGAAAAAGAAACAGAGACAACTGTATGGTCACAAACTCACAACTAACATGTTTTGAGATGAATAAGATTTAAATGTCAACGAAAAGGAATGTTTTGTGTAAGAGTGCTGTTAAAAGGTGAGTTAGTAGAGAATTTGTCTACCCGACAATAATGGACATGCATCATACATACCCACAGTAATATCAGTCCTACTCGAATGCATGTCAATACATAAAGGAAATGCAGGTCGCGTTGGAGGATAAGTGGAAGACAAGGCTGAAACAGAAAACATCAGTCAACACTTTGAAGTCATGTGTCCTTTATCCATCCATCCATTATCTTTAACCGTTTCTTTCTTTTCAGGTCATGGAGGTTGCTGGTACCCATGTCCAGCAGTCACTGTGTGAGAAGCGGGGAACACCCTGGACAGGTCGCATATCCCATCACAGAGACACATAGAGACAAACGAGACAAACAACTATTAATTCTCTCACTCACACCTAGGGACAATTTAGGCCCTGTTTACACGACAACAATCCAATGAAAACTGAAAATCCCCCCCCCCCCATTTCTATTAATGCATTTACATGAAACCATTCTAATTACAATCTCTGTTTACACAGCAACGGTAGACGTGGAAAAGGTGTAATTGCTACTAGTTGGTGCTATGTTCTTTGAAACTTGAAACTCTAAGTGCGCATGAGTAAAAAAAATGTTCTAACATTTCTCTCACAAGAAAATTGTCATGACAAAAGCCCAGGTGATGTGCAAACTGAAAGCAGTCTGGGGAAATTAGATTTATTGATTTATGAGTCAGAAGCACAAGCAGTACTCTGGTATCCGCCATTCTCGATAGTTTCTTCTTCTGTGGATTGTAGGACGCCGTTATGTTTTGCGTCATACTGTGCATGAACCAGAGATTCCCTGACAGAAAATATCAATTTTCTCTGTTTACACGGGACGTTTTTGAACCATTGCACTCTAGAACCTGTTCTCAAATTGTGCCGTTGTCAGATAAAACGTTGCTATTTTCATGTAAATGAACCGTACAAACGCAACGAAACTCTTCCATTTTCACCAGAAATTGTTTTCGTGTAAACAGGGCCTTAGGGTCTAACATGCATGTAGAGAACATGCAAACTCCACCCAGAAAGGTCCTTGGCCAGGATTTGAACTGGCAACCTTTTCTCTGAGAAGCAACAGCTCTACCAATGTGCTGAGTCTTTTATACAATTGTTTTCGTAAAAAAATAAAAAATAAAACACAATTATAATGAATCAGTTATTTAACCAGATATTGAACACCAACAAAAAAGACAAAATCTATTTAAACTGATGACTTGCGATTCAAGCAGACAAAGTTGCATATAAAGTATAAGGATTAAAATCTGGTCAACATAAATAATTGGGCTCGTTTAAATGTGCTTATTTTGTCTGAGATTGCAAAATATATTAATTCAAATTGCAACATGAAAAGACTAAAGATCATTTTCAATCCAAAGGAGACCAAACTTAAATGTCTTTAGGCTATTTTTAAATAACTTTCATCCTCGAGTCCGTTGCATTTTCATTGAAAGAATTATGAAGCAAATTAAACCATTTTGTTGGTTTTGGTCCTCTTCTTCTGCATTTACAGTACAATGCGATCTGTTTTGTTATGTATTTATAGTTGTATTTATCACATTTTAGACCTGTATTAGGCCAGATGATGATTTTTTTATAATACCGCAAAGTAAACGAAGGGAAAGACTAGAGGTTGTGCTTCCTAAAATCATCATTACCTCAGAATAAATCTTGATGGTCTGGCCTTCTATGAACAAGTTGGAGTCTCTTGGAGCGTCCATCTAGAACAATTAAACAGGAAACAGAGGAGAAATAGGTTATCGGTTGTAACAACTGAAAATGTTTCTGTAAAGGACACAAAATCTGCCATCTGCACATCCTGAGAGAGTGGAGCAGAGTTAGAATCCAGAGCAAGGGAACTCCTAGCAAAATGAAACTTTCAACAGCCTCAACTACAAGGGCATCAAACAGTTTTTGCTAGCACTTTAATGCATGTTCTCTTTGGGGATACAGACATGGTTCAGTTGAGGAAATGCAGCCAAAGCAATCAATGATATGCAAAAGTGCAAAAGTTTAGTATAGGTTACTGTACTAATATAATGTCTGATGAATGAGGTACTATGATAGCAATGTAACAGAGCATCACTTCAAAATGACTACACTGATGAAATGTAGCAATATACTGTACAGTACAGCACAGTGTATACTAGTGGATAGATGAGAGTTTGAGCTCAGTCACTCACACATGGATTTGCAGATTCTTCATCACACAAACAGGATCCTGGGATGTTGTTTTCCCAGTCCATGTAGCTCTCCACCCCACAGCACTGTAACTGAAATTAAATTAAATAGGAAGTTGGTAAAAAAACATTATAATTGTTTGTACCAGAACAGTAAGTTGGTATTCACTTCCTGCTTGCTCTCTTGTTCACGAATGAGGGAAAACTGGAGCGTGAGATCGATAGGCGGATAGGTGCAGAGTCCGCAGTGAAGCGGGCGCTGTACCGGTCTGTCGTGGTGAAGAGAGAGCTGAGTCAAAAGGCAAAGCTCTCAATTTACCGATCGATCTACGTTCCCACCCTCATCTATGGTCATGAGCTTTGGGTTGTGACCGAAAGAACGAGATCTCGGATACAAGCGGCTGAAATGAGTTTTCTCCGCAGGGTGTCTGGACTCTCCCTTAGAGATAGGGTGAGAAGCTCAGTCATCCGGGAGGGACTCGGAGTAGAGCCGCTGCTTCTCCACATCGAGAGGAGCCAGTTGAGGTGGCTCGGGCATCTGGTTAGGATGCCTCCTGGACGCCTCCCTGGTGAGGTGTTCCGGGCATGTCCCACCGGGAGGAGACCCAGAGGAAGACCCAGGACACGCTGGAGGGACTATGTTTCTCGGCTGGCCTGGGAACGCCTTGGGATTCCCCCAGAGGAGCTGGCCCAAGTGGCTGGGGAGAGGGAAGTCTGGGCCTCCTTACTTAGGCTGCTACCCCCGCGACCCTACCCTGGATAAGCGGAAGACAATGGATGGATGGATGGATAGGAAGTTGGTAAAAATATTATAACTGTTTGTACCAGAACAGTAAGTTGGTATTCACTTCCTGCTTGCTCTCGACAAGGACGGATGCTTTTCCCTCCTGCTTCTGCCTCCCTCCTGCTTTGCTCTTTGTCTTGTGATTCCTATCGAAGCGTCTCACTACATATCCTCCAAATTGTAAATGATGGATCTGGTCAGCTGGTCTCTCAACGCAACTGACAAAATTTTCTCGACGAGAAGACAGGGCAAAGGAGATCCCTCATGCCCTGAAGAGACACTCACAGCTGGATGCACAACATATTCCTCGAGCCAGTGGATGATGGTGTGTCTGTCTGTATTGCCCATTGAGGACGTAGAAGACGCGTACATAATTGGATTTATGATACCCAATTTCTGCTTTTTCGTGTTGGCAGGTATCTGGCATATCGACAAATTTGGAAAACGGTGGCAACGGTTCTGGCAATTGTACGGCTGCCTGCCTTGTATGAAGGAGCAGTAAGCTCTTAGACTCAGACGCTGCATGAGCTGAGTCATAAGCTGGATCGCAGGTCACTTTTGGTTCCTGGGACTCACTGTCAGGAAGGAATTGACCTTGGAGAAGGCTACAAGCTTGATCCGGCAGTGCGACCACAAAACTTGGCTATTTGGAATTGCCAGTGAGACAGACCAGCAGAAGGCAGACATAGAAATTCAAGCAGAGGCTGCCTGACCCAAAAATAATTGTGTTATCTGAATTTGGCTTCCCCACTCGGCCTTAAATTGGCCAGTTATCTCAAACTTCTCCTGGTTGTTTATGTGAACGAGACGCTCCGCTCCCCTCCAGCTGTGGATTTGTGTCAGAGTTGAGCCGGCTGATAGACACTGTACCATCTTTATCAAGACTATGGAACTTTCTGTCAGTCTCTACGGACAACTCACTGCCCTCATTGGCCTCCTCATGCATAAATGTATTATGATGTCATCAGTATGTTGCTGATTATGTGCTAGGTCTTTATTACAACTCACATACTGTGCCCAGGCCAGGACATAGTGTGAGATACAATTTTTTTTACCTCCCCTCCCTTCGTGTTTTCTCTTTTCCTTATCTAATCATCTCTCTCGTAACAGATCTCTTGTAAATTAGTCCTCGAGGTTCATTGGGAACTAACCTGTATAAATAAAGGTTGAATTCATTCATTCATTCAACCTTTATTTATACAGGCTGAATGAATGAATGAATTCAACCTTTATTTATACAGGTTAGTTCCCATTGAACCTCGAGGAATGGGAAAAAAAATTCAGGTATTAAAAAAAGTCTTAAAAACTGAATTTTACTTGAACTCACACAGGTACTACTTTACCAGTCTGTATGTTAAGATTGTTGTATATGTGCTTGTTTATTTTACAGTAATTTATCATTTTCCCCCCAAAAAATTGTACGAATCATATAACCCACTGCCTTTCATGTCAGAGATTTAAGTTATGATCAGTTATGTTGAGAAATAACCTTGGAAAATAAACAAAATGGGCAGTCTTATGCAATTTTGCAATATGTCAATCTCAGAATGTGTGTTGTGATGCCAGCTCAGCTACTACCACGTGACATTTTTAGCTCAGTAGCTGCTTCTTACCTCCACCTGTGTATGATTGAGAGTATCTAAATGACTCTGTGTGGCATTAGCAATAGGCAGGAAGGTGTAAAATGAATCTTTCAGGATTTCTTCGATCTGTTGAACATAGAGCAAAAGTTAAACGTAAGCATTGATGAACAACATTATGCATGTATTTTAAGTCTTAAGGTTTATTACGTGACACACAAAATAAATACTGACAAAAAAACTTAAAAGTCCAACACACCTTGGGTTTTAACACCAGAAAAAAAATTTCACCTGCAAGCAGGTACAGACAGATCAGGATCATCCCAACTGCAAACTGACAAACAAAAATCAGACTCTGATCACTAGATGTGCTTGAGTGAGTTTANCCCGACCCCGGATAAGCGGACGAAAATGGATGGATGGATGGATGGATGGGTGTTGTGTCTGTAGCTTAGCAACCTCGGAGCTGATGACATAACACGCAGTCTCTGCAACAGCATTGGGTGGAATGTAAACAGTTGCCAAAATAACACTGGTGAACTCTCTTGGCAAATAATATGGATGACAACTTAGCACTAACAGTTCAATATCAGAGAGTCAGAGTCAGAGAGAATTTATTGTCATTTGCACCGCATGTAGTACATGTGTTGAAAACGAGATTATGTACACAGGGTCCCAGTTACATCCAACAACAAATGCAAGAGAAAAACAATAATAACATCTAGGATTAACTAAGAGAGACATCAGCTAGTAATACACTAAGCCCTAATGTAGTAGAAAAACATCATTATAAACAGCAGCACGAACATGAGCAGATGGTCACAGATGAACGCAGATAGTCACAGATGAACGCAGCAACAAGAAACAGATCAGTATCAACATGATGTGACATTTTGCAGTGTTTATTCTTATTATTTATTTATTCATGAGTCTGACAGCCTCAGGGTAGAAGCTGTTCCTCAGTCTAGTGGTTCTACATTTGATGCTCCTCAACCTCCGTCCCGAGGGGAGTGGTGCAAAGAGTGAGTGTGCTGGGTGAGTGAGGTCTTTCATGATGCAGGTGGCTCTTTTTCTGCATCTGGAGGTGTAAATGTCTGTGATGGTGGGGAGACTGACTCCCACAGACTTCTGTGCAGCCTTCACCACTCTTTGTAGAGCTTTCCTCTCTGCAACTGTGCAGCCTCCATGCCACACGTTGATGCTGGAGCACAGGACGCTCTCCACTGCACACCTGTAGAACGAGGTGAGGACTGAGCTTCTCAGACCGGCTCGTCTCAGCCGTCTGAGGAAGTAGAGTCTCTGATGACCTTTCTTGATCAGGCTGGTGGTGTTATTGCTCCAGCTGAGGTTATCATTCAAGTGTACACCCAGGTACTTGTAGCTGGAGACCACCTCCACCGCAGATCCACCTATATACAGTGGGGTGTGGGTGTGTTTGTTCCTTCTGAAGTCCACAATCATCTCCTTCGTCTTCTTCACATTCATGTGAAGGTTGTTCTCTTATGTATACTGTACAGTATATGGACTGCAGAGATGACACTTCATAGTAACGTGTCTAGGATTACACCATCTGTTGTTTGCAAGCACTGCCAACCCACCTCCTTTTTTTGCCACTCCTCTTTAAATCTCTATCTGCTCGTATGGTCAGAAAGCCTGGCAGGGAAATGCTGGAGTCGGGAACATGATCCTGCAGCCATTTCTCAGTGAAACATGTAACACAGCATTCCCAATACTCTGGATGAGTCCTTGTTAGGGCTTGAAGTTCATCCAACTTGTTTCCCAGCGATCTCACATTGCCCATCATGATCTTGATCTATGGAAGAGGTGGTTTGAACTTCTTTCTTCTCTCTTTCTCTCTCTTCTTTGCTCCTGCTCTGCATTCATGATGCCTCCTTTTCAAATAATTTGGGAATTGGGGCTGTAGTTGAGATATTATTTGAGCTTTGGAGATGTTAATCAGCTGCTCCTGGTTGTAAAAAACAACCTTGTTGTTATGGTTACGCATCATAACAAATGTCCTAAAGCAACGATATTTCTGTAAAAATCCTTCCAGCTGCACAGCATCTGACACCAGAGGAAATAATCATCCCAAAAAGCAATTTATATCCAGAAAAATGAGGAATTACAGTTTTCAAAAGTAATATCTCAGAACGAAAGAAACAGAGCTACTCCAACATGCAGCCATCTTGAGCAAAGCCATTCTATTCCTCCCTGGGCTGCAACCATGCTGGAGGGGTTTGATTGACCCAATGATCCTAGGAGCTATGCTGTCAGGGGCCGGAGAATGAGAGGGTAGCCTCACTCCGCCTACATGTGGGGGGACGGGCTCTGAATGTTGTTTGTGCTTATGCACCAAATGGCAGCTCTGATTACCCACCCTTTTTGGAGTACTTGGAGGGGGTACTGGACAGTGCACCTCCTGGGGACTCCCTTGTTTTACTGAGGGACTTCAACACTCATGTGGGCAATGACAGTGAGACCGGGAGGGGTGTGGTTGGGAGGAACGGCCCCCCTGATCTGAACCCGAGTGGTGTTTGTTATGTTCAGAAAACACAGAGTTCGACTGCCCTGAGCATGCATCAGGGCACAGAGTTCTGTGTTTTGTTGGACCTGTAATGTTGTGCACTGTTTGTGACATGTTGCCTTTAAGAGATGTAGCCATGCTTTACGGCATGGGTAATGTGAGGGTGGGGGGAGTTTTGTTTCAGTAAAGTTTGGTGCAACGAAGCGACACCGTGTGGTCATTGAGTCTCCGTGGACATTACATTTAGGCAGACGAGGATGTCCGAACTCGCCTTACCACCACTGCTACCTTTCCTGCCTGTCCCCGGTGACTCAGCTGTCCCCTGGGACAGATGGCTGACGGCGTTTGAGGATTATTTGCTGGCTTTGGGACACACTGACCTGGCGGAAGCCAGACAGTATGCGCTCCTCCGACATTGTCTGGGCTAGGAGGGTCAAAGAATCTTCGCCACGCTCACGTTAGCGGACAATAAATACGCCACGGCTACAGCCGCACTGAAAGCTCATTTCAGCTCCGGACGGAGCCGGCGGATGCACCACTTCGAGTTTCATCAGAGGATGCAACGGCCGGGTGAGTTTGTCGCCCACTACATGTCAGCATTACAAGAGCTGGCTAGACTTTGTGACTTTGGGGCGCTGGAGGATGGACTTATAGTTGATCAGCTGATAGATAAAACATAGTGTAACTAACTGAGGGAGAGACTTTTGCTAGAACCAGACTCCATGACGCTGGCGGACGCTCTGGTAATTGGAAAGCAGCTAGAAACAGCACTAACAGAGGCGCGAAAATTCTGCCCCGCTGCGCACGAACCGGTGACGTCATCAACACCGGCCGTCCATCACACAGAGGCTGTGGAGGGGGCTGACGGGCCGAGTGGCAATTTGGATGTACAGAGAGTGGACAGGGGGCCCAGTAGGAGTGGGGCCAAGAGCTATGGTAACTTTGACTCCACTAACCATGCAACTAGAGACCAGTCATGTCCTACCCATGGGAAACTGTCATAAATGCAACAAATTGAATCATTTTGCATGCTGCTGTCGTTCCTCTTCAGCTCGCCAGGATACTACTGTGGTTCCCATTAACACTGTACAGACTCTGCAGCCGTCATTCAAGCTCTGCACATGTCGCGTGGGCTCAGCTGACATCCCGCTCCTCGTGGACACAGGGGCCAAAGTGATAATTTTTAACAAATGCACATATGATCGGTTTTTCAGCTGTACGTACCTGGAAGCAGCCACTACACCCCTGCTGGGCTACGGTCACGCTCCCATCGACACTCTGGGTGTGGTCCGCCTCCCTGTCCAGTATGATCAGCAATTTACGCCTAACGCCAAGTTCTGTATCACCCGGAAGGGAGCTAACATTATGGACCTAGATTTGGTCCTCGTCCTGGGCTTTGCGGTGAGTGATGTTAAGGGCCAGCATGTCCTACACGCCGCCACCTCCTGGCTCGACCGCTATCCACAACTGTTCAGCGGACTGGGCCACATGACAGGGTTTGTCCATCAGCCTAGGGTTGACCGGTCAGTCCGTCCTGTTATCCAGCCTCTTCTGCACATTCCCCTGGCTCTCCAAGATGCCGTAGAGGCCAAGCTGCGTCGCCTGGTGGAGGAGGACGTCGTAGAGCCTGTCAATGCTTCACTATGGGTATCAAACCTGGTGATAGCCAAGAAAAAGGGGGGTGGACTGCAACTCTGTGTGGACCTCACTGATGTGAACAAAGCCATCGTACCTGATAAGTATCCTCTACCCACAGCTGAGGAACTCACCAGCCATTTTCATGGTTTCACGGTCTTCAATAAGATGGACCTACGGAATGGCTACCTGCAGGTTCATCTAGCACCAGCAAGTATAGACCTCACAGCGTTTGTCACGCATGTGGGAGTTTTCAGATTTAACACCAGTACTACCAAAGCTTTTGTCATTTGACATTCTACCTATACTTCCCATGGGAGTTTGTCAAATGACAAATTGAATTAGCATTTTTGCAGCCATTGGTATGTATATGAGGCCATTCTGTTGGCGTGGAGGAGGCCTTGGGGGCATTTTGTATCAAACTAGCTAATTAGGTGAAGCGGCCATTTTGAATCAAACAAGCTTATTAGGTGAGGTGGCCATTTTGAATCAAACAAGCTTATTAGAAGACCTTGGGGGCATTTTGTATCAAACTAGCTAATTAGGTAAGGCGGCCATTTTGAATCAAACAAGCTTATTAGGTGAGGTGGCCATTTTGAATCAAACATGGTCATTAGGTGAGGTGGCCATTTTGAATCAAACAAGCTCATAACGTGAGGCGGCCATTTTGGATCAAACAAGCTCATTAGGTGAGACGGCCATTCTGAATCAAACAAGCTCATTAGGTGAGGTGGCCATTTTGGATCAAATAAGCTTATTAAGTGAGGCGGCCATTTTGGATCAAACAAGCTCATAAGTTGAGGCGGCCATTTTGAATCAAACAAGCTCATTAGGTGAGGCGGCCATTTTGAATCAAACAAGCTCATAAGGTGAGATGGCTAATTTGAATCAAACATACTCATTAGGTGAGGTGGCCATTTTGAATAAAACAAGCTCATTAGGTGAGGTGGCCATTTTGAATCAAACAAGCTCATTAGGTGAGGCGGCCATTTTGAATCAAACATGGTCATTAGGTGAGGCGGCCATTTTGAATCAAACAAGCTCATAAGGTGAGGCGGCCATTTTGGATCAAACAAGCTCATTAGGTGAGGTGACCATTTTGGATCAAACAGGCTAGCAAACTAGCTTGTATCAAACTAGCTTGTATCACATTAGCATTTTTGCAGCCATTGGTATGTATATGAGGTCATTCTGTTGGCGTGGAGGAGGCTAGCAAACTAGCTTGTATCAAACTAGCTTGTATCAAACTAGCTAATTAGGTGAGGTGGCCATTTTGGGCAGCCATTTTGAATCAAACAAGCTTATTAGGTGAGGCGGTCATTTTGAATCAAACATGCTCATTAGGTGAGGCGGCCATTTTGAATCAAACATGGTCATTAGGTGAGGTGGCCATTTTGAATCAAACAAGCTCATAAGGTGAGGTGGCCATTTTGAATCAAACATGCTCATTAGGTGAGGTGGCCATTTTGGATCAAACAAGCTCATTAGGTGAGGCGGCCATTTTGGATCAAACAAGCTCATTAGGTGAGGTGGCCATTTTGGATCAAACAAGCTCATTAGGTGAGGCGGCCATTTTGAATCAAACAAGCTCATTAGGTGAGGCGGCCATTTTGAATCAAACAAACTCATTAGGTGAGGCGGCCATTTTGGATCAAACAAGCTCATTAGGTGAGGTGGCCATTTTGGATCAAACATGGTCATTAGGTGAGACGGCCATTTTGGATCAAACAAGCTCATTAGGTGAGGAGGCCATTTTGGATCAAACAAGCTCATTCTATAAATTCCATAGAAAGGATACTAAACGTTTCTTTATTATAAACCTGTTAATCCTCTTTGCTAAATTTTATATTCATAAATGTAAATTTGCTAATAAAACACCTTGTTTCTCTGTTTTTGTTAAAGAAATGGAACTGTATATCAAATCAATAACAGACTCTACAAATGAAAAGGCTCTAAGAACAATTTCTATATGTACATCTTTGCATATTCTTATGTAGTTATCACCCCTGGCTGTTTGTTTGTGTGGTTGTTATATTGTGTTGTATACTTCATTCTCTTGTTTTGATGTATACTTGTTTTGCTTAAATAAAGTTCTTAAAAAAAAAAAAAAAAAAGAATGACGTTTCCGCTGTCTGACGCGCAATTAATACGTCACCGTCGTCGCCGAGAACTACAGTGATGGCGATAAATGATCAGAGATTATTAAAAATGTATCAAGTTTGATGAATTTTTTATTTTTTAACATAAAACTGTCTGTAGGAGCCATTTATACGGAGCTTCATACATTTATCTTGTTTTTCTGTGTTCATCTCCTGTTGCACTAGCACCGCTATGCCAGAAGAGGGCGCTGCGTCAAAGGATGGGGAACGATCAGACATTTAAA